>APFE030506122.1:0-10702 GCA_000404065.3 Pinus taeda
TGCCGCTTTTTTGGCAAAAAATCGGGAAAAAAAATTTTACCGCGATTTTTTCCCTTAAAAAGCGCGATTTAATCGCCAAGGGGAAAAAATCGCGATTTTCACAACACTGGTTATAATAAATCAATACATAAGATTGTGGATTGTATAGATGTAAGGTTTGATGAAGAGCTTCCTGATAAGAACAAGAGCACAATTTTTATCAATCCTCCAAATCATCACCATGACAATGAAGAAATTGAAGTAAGGGATGATGAATCAAAAAAGACAAAGACTCATTCAAAAGGTCCCTCAAGGCATACACAAAAGAATCACCCTAACAGTCAGATTATTGGAGATAAAAGTGAAGGCATTCAAACAAGGAGGCAACTTGCAAAGAAAACAGACCAGCCTCATATTGCTATGTTGTCACAGATTGAACCAAAGAACTTTCATGAAGCAAGTAAAGATAAACACTGGATAGATGCTACGAACAAGGAGTTAGATCAAATTGAAAAGAACAAGACTTGGGAACTAACACGAAGATCAACTAGAAAAAGATGTCATTGGTACAAAACGGGTATTCAAAAACAAGATGAATGAACAGGGACAAATTGCTAGAAAAAAAGCCAAACTAGTATGCAATGGTTACTCGCAAGTACAAGGTCTTGACTATGAAGAAACTTTTGCACCAGTGGTGAGATTGGATGCAATCAGGATGTTTTTGGCCTTTGCTTGTTATAATGATTTCAAAGTGTACCAAATGGATGTGAAGCCTGCTTTCCTGAATGGAGAACTTGAGGAAGAAGTCTACATGGAACAACCTAAGGGATTTTTATTATCAGATAATCCTAACTATGTTTGCAGGTTAAATAAGGCATTGTATGGTCTTAAACAATCACCACGGGCATGGTACTGTAGGTTGGACAAGTACCTTCAAAAATAGGGTTTCAAGAGAGGAGGAGTCGACAGTAATAAGTACATAAAGGGTGATAGAGAATCGAGATGAATTACTAATTGTAGTTGTGTATGTGGATAACATTATGTTTGGAAGCAATAGAGAGTGTCTAGTAAAATGGTTTGTTGAAGAGATGAAGTCTAAGTTCGAAATGTCAATGGTTGGAGAACATACTTTTTACCTAGGGCTGCAAATCCTACAAAAGTCAAGAGGCACATTCATTTCTCAAGAGAAATATATAAAAGATATGTTGAAAAAGTTCCAAATGGAAGATTGTAAACTTGTCTCAAACCCTATGGCAATTGGATACAAGTTATGTGCAAATGATGAATCACCTGCTGTTGATCAGAAACTTTACAGATCTATGATAGGGAGTTTGCTATACCTAACAGCGTCTAGACCAGATATAATGCTGGCAATTGGATTAGTGGCAACATATCAATCAGCACCTAAACAGAGTCATCTACTAGCAACAAAAAGGATATTTAGATACTTGAAAGGTACTTCAGACTATGGACTATGGTGCCCAAAAGGGAAGAACTTTACATTGACAGCATACACAGATGCAAACTGGGCCAGTCGTGTGGATGACAAGAAAGGTACAAGTGGTGGTGCATTCTACTTAGGAGAATCACTGGTTGCATGATTAATCAAAAAGCAATCATCAGTATCTCTATCTACAGCAAAAGTCGAATACATAGCAGTTTTTGCTTGTTGTACACGAGTGTTGTGGATGAAACAGACTCTACAATATATGAAGGTAACTTTCAGAGAACCTATATCTATTAACAGTGACAATACAAGTGCAATAAGTATTTCGAAAAATCCAGTGCTTCACTCAAAGACTAAACATATCCTTATAAAGAACCACTTCCTCATAGAACAAGTAGTTGAGCAAACAGTGAAGACGGAATACATACCCACAAAAGAACAGATAGCAAATATATTTACTAGGCCACTTGCTAGAGAACCATTTGAATATCTGAGGAACAAATTAGGGATAGCCCCTACAGACTCTTCTCACTAGTTTGACTTCAAAAGAAGAGCCTCAAATATTGTAGAGAATATGAAAAGGAATGCACCATGTAAGGGGGGGACTCTACAGGAGCAACAAGGAGTAAAGAAGAGGATCAAGAAGCATATGACTGTGTCAAGATTCTGAAGGAGTCAAGAAGCAGCAGGAACAAAGGACCACCATACGATAGCAATAACAAGCCATCTTCTTGACGAATAGACAACATCCATCACAAAGCAAATCCAAAGACTTCTTCAAATATGTATAGTGAAAGCAAATGTGTTGACACCAAGCTAAGATGAGAAAATTATATACATCAAGAAGTGTCATGTTTGGTTTCTTGAAGCCTTCATCATTAAGTGCCATGTGATTGACATTAGAACCATATTATTTGCAAAGTCCAAATGAAGACACATATATGTAGGAGTTGTATTCATATGAAGACATCTAGTTTTTGTCCAACATCTAAAGTATCACAGAGAAGTCAATCAAAGTTAGAGATAAAGCCAATACACAATGCTAAGCCGACTTCTATCATGAAGGAAACCATCAAATTGGTACATTATTGCATAAAATAAAAAATTGTACAAGAAGTATGTATCCATCATCAGTAAAAAGGAGTAAGCATTTGATTATATATATATATATATATATATTCAAAGCATCATCATTAGGATTCCCTCAAAATCCTTCAGCTTTGTTACTTCAATCTCAAAGAATTGAATGCCATACCTATTACTCATGTATACAAATGATGAATGTAAGAAGTGTAGAAGACTGAATTGCATTTGCAATCAAATGAAGAAGGCCCTTGAAGCTCTTCAGCAATATGCTTAGACAGAATCAAATGATAGTCAAACGAAAGGTCGCTACCTCATAAAATAACAAGCATAGCCTCAAAAAAAAAGGGGGCAAAGAAATACTTCAGTCAAATCCAAACACATAGGCAGAGAGAATGCAATATCAAATGCTTTGGCAGGAAATACTATCAAATGCAGTGTCAAGTATTCATTAAGATTCGCTGGCAAGAAATGATAAAATGAGATGGCTAGCAGGACATATCTAATGGGCTGAATGCATTGCAAAAGGCAAACAAATATACAAACATGCATCCTTTCAAAAGGATCGGTATCTACATTAAAAGGAATAAACAATATGCAAAAGTATAATATTCAAAGACATTCTAGCTATCAAAAGAAATCACCAATGCATACGTTGAAAGAGGTAGCACTGATATATTGAATAGTTGCAAATGATTATAAGGACAAACACTAAAATCAAGAACATTGTGTGAATTGATCACAATAGAAAGCTCGGAGACTTAATAAACTCTTCAACAAGAAAAGTAATAGTTCGACGACCTAAAGAGAACTAAGGAGCCAGGAGAATATGTATATATAATCTACAAGAAGGATTCACAAGGATGGAACGCAGAAAATGAGTGCCAAGTATGAGGTGAGTGACAGGGATTCGAGGCAGAAAGAGCAGAGGCATGATTATGGATAGGCAAGTTTGACAAGGACTGAGATTGCAGGAAATAGAGAGGCAGTGCAGATGACAGATGACAGGGACGTAGATAATGAATATTGTTTATACATGGTGCATATGAATTAATTGGACAAGCATTATATCCTATGAATGAATTGGGCAAGCATTAAACATTTTCAGTACATGGTGCATATGAATTAATTGGACAAGTGTTATATCTTATGCTATGCATTGTAAAACTCTTGGTGTTATATTGTTCAACGTCTGACATTAATATCACTCGTGTTTCTCTGAAGCAGCAGTACAAATCCTATTGGCATAAGAAGGAATATGACGGCCATATATTTTGAATGAGGTACATTTATTTGTATTCTTGATTAAATTAGTATATAATGTGTTACACTAGAACTATGTTGCTATTCCCTAATCTAGCCGTTAACATTGGGTCACCAAAGAGAGTATATGACAGTGCATTCTATTTCGCCCTGACAACTACAAATTGCATTCATATTTGCAGTGTGATATTTGCAGTGCATTGAAAACTACAGAACTACAATATTGCATGCGTTCAAATTAAAGTCATAGGAAATCACTGCTTTCAAATTGAGGTATTTGCAATGGGTGTTGATATTTAATTAGAGTAGTGTTTAATAATACAAGATGATATATTATTTGATGAGTTGATATGATTTGATGAGTTAAATTTCGGGTTTCATGCCCTAATTTCAAACACCTTCGCTCAAGCTAAGAAGCAATTGCAACATGGATAGAGGCAATATGGTGGACAAACATTGCAAACAATAATACAATATGGTGGACAAACACTGCAAACAATATGTTATATGGAATGATATGGAACTAATGTTGGAGCTAACGTTGTATAACATTATGGAACAACATCAAGAATTAGAATGATGAATGCATAATGCTATGGAATGATAATTCTACGTAGCATTGCTATAGAACGATAATGCTAAGTAACATTGCTTTGGTAACGCTATGTCAAGAACGTTGCTTTGGAACGTTGTCAAGAAATAGTATATGGAACACTATGAGCGTTGCTATACAACGTTGCTTTAATGCCATACAATATGTTATATAAAACATTGCTTTAATGCATATATCATTAGCATTGAAATGAATATGGAACGAATTGGAACAAATATGCAAGCATGGGAACAATATACAAAGAATTGGAACGTTATTATATCATTAACAATATATGTTTTTTTTGTTCAACATTCCATATGTTATTATTGTTATTAGTAGTGTAAGATCTGAAGTCAAGTCACAGTGTGTTCATGTTAGATGGTTACTATATTTTAATTACTAGTGCATTTTGTAAATTAGGGTTTTGTGCCCTAATTTCACTCAACAATCAATCTTCAGAAGTCTGATTGTAGTGGCTAAAGACTATTGTTGGTGCTTGGTTAGTGCAAAGGTGGTGAAGGTACTAACAATTCAAATTATCAATTATGAATTCAAATTAGCAAATTTTTAGGATAAGCACAGTGGTTCTATGCAACAAAGACCATAAATATAATGGCATTTCTTTTATGCTTTAAAACAATAAAGAATAGTCCCTCATCAAACTGCTATCAAAACATAAGAACAAGAACACAAGATGTTGGCTCTCTGTCAGGGCCAAAACCTCTCTTCTCTTGAGAGGAAAACCCTTGAGTGAATTTCTCTTATTGAAACTTCTATTGATCAATGCCAAACCCTAGACCCTTGACTAGAATAACCTCCAAGCACAAGTCAAGTCCTCTCCTCCTTTCTGCACTTTGTTTCTCGGCACATAGGCTTCCTCCTTCCGACACTTCATCCTCCTCCTTTGTTTCTTGTCTAGAGATAGACCTTCCTTGAGTGAGACTTCTAGATGAGGTGTTCCTCTTCTATCCCTTGCTCAAGTAGACTTCTTAAGTGAGATCCTTCTTGATGTATGAGCGTATGACTATACTGTTGTTTTGTTGCCCTAGTTTTCTTATGTGTACAAGGTACCCTTAGTGAATTAGGGTCATTCCACCTTTGCTAGAGAGACAGGCTCCTTCGCTAGGCTTGGGAGTCCTTGTAGACTTGATTTCTTACCCAAACAATGATATGTCATGCACTGTTTACTAGCTGCAGACTTATCTTCTTCTTTTTCGCACATGTGACTATTTCTTACCCTAGAAACAGTGTTGTTCTCCTCGGCCTTATTCCTTCTTCCTTCATTTGTAAGGGTCTCTTCTTCGCTCTTAGAGGAAGGCCTTATAGACCTTAATTTCTAGCCCAAACAGTGATAAGTGTGGGACTGATGTACTGCTGCTGTTATGACCGCAAAGAGGCCTCCTTCCTTTGCACGTGTGGTTGTGTTTTACCCTTAGAACAGCCCTCTAACCTTCGGTCTTGTAGCCTCTTCCTTCGTTGCCCTTGTAGACCTTTTACTTCGTCTTTGTTTGTTCTTTTCTTGCCTCCTTTGCATTGTGGATTTCATAGCTCATTGAATACGTTGCATTGGAGTGGACAGGCTCTATAAATAGAGGATTATCCCTCCTTTTAGGCTAACTAGCTGTCCTTAGGCCAACTTGACTTGTCCTTCATTTTTTTCTTTGTTTTGCTTCTTGAGGAGGACGTTGCTGCATGGAGAGGGCTTGCACTTGTCTTGGAGGTATTTCTTTCACCTTTATACTATTTTATACATAGTGTAACATGCCCTCAAAGGGTCTTACATAAATACATTTGACTCTTGACTTCCTAGAAGCACATAAACATGTGCTTGACCTAATTCAATGAGCAAGAAACTCATTGACAAGTATCATAAAAATAATTTCTCTTTTCTTGAATAAATACAAAAGTCAAATTTACATTTATGAAGACCGAACCTAGTTACACTTCCTTCAACACAATCATGGGTTCCTTAATGATGCAGGGGGCTCACATAGGGGCCCTAAGAACCAAGGTGATGGCCATGATAAGGGGTAGAGCTCATGTTTGGCGTTTTCCCACGTGCTAAATTTTTATGTCCCAACCATCTTTTGGATTTTATGGTACATGTCCTGTTGTAAGTGGCCAAATTATGATTGTAACTTTCTTTTTAGCTACATCAACTTGTGAGGCAATGTTCCAAGCCCGACCCAAAGTGTGGACAAGGGGAAGGGGAGGATAACTCCTTGTGGATCCAATGGAAAAATGTGGACCCGAATGGGAAATATGTGCAAAAGGGGTTATAATGAGCGGAGGGGAGTGATGTATGTGATGTCAGGAAGCGGGACCATGAAACCAAAATCAGGGTTTCCCATGTAATGCCACTGCTAAAGCTAATAGCCAATAGAGGAGATTCCACGGGACTAGGATACAAGGCTAACCACCAATTGGACGAGGGGACAAGAGTACAAACCAAGCCCATTCTTTCTGTCAAATCCCCCCACTAATCCATGCCCAAAAGTTTCCATGATAAGTAAGCAAAAATACCCAATTACATAATGAAAGACATACCTTCGGGGTTGGAAGGACCACCTTCAAACATATGATCATGACAGATGGGCGAGGGTGCATAATGGTTAGCTCATGTGGTAGAGATAGTGGCACATCGATCTATCTGCTGGCTGCAAGGGACTACTGGCTGTCGGCTTAAGATAATGTAGGAGAAAAATTTCTCCTATGGGTGTCACCCACAGATGGTGGGTAACATATGGCTCCAAACTGGGACATGATCTCTCAATAAAGTGCACAAACATACTCGAACAGGGAGGTCATAAGAACACCAGCAATCTCTTGGGAACATAGACCTCTTACCCGCACATCAAAGACTAAGCACACAGGGCAACATGTTTTTGCGACATCTTGTGATCACCCATCCTTTTGTTAAGCCATAAAAATCAACAAGAAATAAAATTTAATTCTAAATGAAATTCTAATCTAAATGCACTTAATCTAGCATGAGAACATAATACGATGATGTTAGCTATGCAAAACTCAATATGCAATGCATCCTACTCTAACATGCATGGCTACATTGTGCAAATGCTAAATATAGTCATACAGTCAATGCAACCAACATATGATTAAGTCAATATAAAAGCACTTTCCCTTATGAACCATTATGAGGCAGGGAACCCAAACATTACATTTCCCATTGCAAGATTTGCTCGATTAATGGCAAGGGTGGGGGACGGGAACATTTGAGGACCACGTATCAAGGGTCATGGATGATGAAGGAAAAAAGAAATCCAACTTGTGCAACCTTTCTTGCAACGCGAATATGGAGTATTAATAACCAAACTCATAAATATTCTATGAATATCAAGCTTGGGCATATCCTTCTCATGGCATAAAGAGATAGATTGCTCAGACACATCCACATTCACATTATCTTGATTATCAAGGAAGGAACAAGGTGGACTACAATCATCGTATCTTGGCAAGAACCACAACCCCCTTTTAGGGAAAAAGAAGGTTCCTCAATCTTATGGCTCCCAAGAGATCCATAAAGAGGGGTATCAAACTCCCCTTGGCTATCATGATCATTTGATTGAGCGTTATCATCTTCAAACATATAAAATAGGCCTCTCCAATGATCCATTTATGAAAATATTCATAAGATTTTAGATATGGAGTCGCCAGTGTGAACTTGAAGTGTCTTGAGAGATGCTTGCTTCACCCTACAAGCACTAACTTTGAAGTTCAGTGACGAACTAGGGCTCCATCTTCCAATGGAGTCGCCAAGAATGATATGTCAATATTGTCATATGCAGAACAAGGCACACGTCTCGTGTCCCCGGCAACGCCAAAAATGTTACCACTCAATTTAGCAGGGGTCCTAGGAGGTGTTCCAAAGGGACCACTACTAGGTCAACTGGCAACAATAGGACAAGGACCCACTATCACCTTAGTCGATGTCCCTTGCTCTTTACAAACTTTCACCAATGGGAGGAGTCCCAATATGGTGGAAATCTCCAGAATGATGAGGTCAATAACGATGCATAATGTGATTTCCAAAGCCCATTCAAAGGAGAGGCTCAAACAATAGGTTGCTTGTTTTAGAAGCAAAAGAAAGGCTCTCCAAGAAAAGCTTGACGAAAGGAAGAACTTGGGCTTAGGAATATTCAAAAAAATGATGAATACATAAGATTAGACATCCAAAATCCCTCACTTGTGATTGATGTGTTTATACTAGGGTTCAAAGTGAGGCAAGGATGGCTCATTCAATGGAAAGTTTCAATTAGAGTGTGAGATTTGGGAGAAGCTAGGGTGACTTTCCATGAAAAACCCCTTGAGAGAAATATTATAAGAGACCAAGGGTTGAGAGATATATCATGGTAAAGACCCATCTAATGATGATCAATAGCTAACAGAAAAGGTTTTGAATGATGAACTACAATGTGCAAACCTTCAAGAAATCCCCAAGTCAACACAACTTCATGGGTTCCCTCTTGGTGTGATAGTTAGGGCATCAATTTATTTGAAATTCCACCATCGGAATTCGTTCAAAGCTGGAGGATGCCTAGAGGAGACATAAATATAGAAACTTGTCTAGAAAAAATCCTAAAATTTCTCCTCACTAAAATTTCCCACCAAGCCCTAGAAAGTCTCCTTATCCTTAGGGGATGAAGAAAAGAGAAAGAAAAGGGGTGAAAGAATAATATTTCATTAAGTTAATGTGATCACCAAGGATCTAGGACCAGTGCCTGGCTATTAAGAAAATTGGAGTCAAAATGATTAAGATTTCGGAACTTCGCTCTTCAAGGAGGCCTAAAGAAGCAGCTTCACTACTAATGGATGCAGCTACACAACAGTTTTAGACTTTTATACTTCAATATGCAAGATTTGATGGAGTTTCAAGGTAAGAGGTGCACAACCTACCCATAGGAAAATTCGTTCGTCTTGCCAAGATGAATAGCATATGCAATGAGCCAAGATTACAAATGTTTCACAAATTCGCATTAATTTTTAGGGCACAATCAAGGCATAGCATTCCATATATTAGACATAAATTATCAAGGAATTCGCATGAAAAGATGACTTACATGACAAGGGAGTATATCCATCCATCACATTTGGAAAATAGAAGCTTCAAGAGACATGGCAAAAATATTCCACACATCAAAATGCATTTAATCATCGAAATCATTCCACAAATTACAAGTCTGAAATCTTTAGAAAGATATATCCCAAATCCAAGTGATGATGAACGAGAAAAAACACCTCTCTTATATTTATACAGTCCTCTAAGGGGTTCGAATAGCCTAATTTAGCCTAATGCCCTATAATAAAATAATGTGCTAAATAACAATACTTTTGGCAACAAGCCCACTAAATAGCTCCATAATAAGAATAATTAGCCTCTCAAGAGGGCTGAAATGATACAAAGATAACTAAAAGGTCGTTGGAGGGTCAAATGAATTCCATCATGAGCTAAAATGAGAAGGAGGGCTCCAATAACAGTGATGACGGGGGTGGACCCTTGATCTCCAAGCAAATGACCTGTGGTGCCCCTAAGTAGCTATGGCGGCACAAAATCATCCTCATGGGTCTCCAACTGAATCGAACAAGCAATTGTCCCATTTGCAAGGGTTGGACAATGATGCAAGCCCTCCTTTGTCTCCCATGGTGTGACACAACACCATCTAGGCCCTAGATCAACTGCCAAGTGTGTGGTGCAAGAGTGTAGCGGGCTGGGTAAGGTGGTCCAAGCGCATCATCACCATCAAATAAGTGGAACATGAGAAAGCAATGAATGGTGTTGAAGGATCCCATGGCATGGCTATCGGCTTTCTACTATAGTGGAGGCCCATGGCTCTCAACGCAGACCTTACAAATTCCAATATGACCCTCTGGAGGGCTTGGACCCCATATAGGGAGACCAAACCCCAAGATGAAGACCCGCCTACAATCCTGCATAAGATCCAATGTGTCTCCTCACCTTCCAGTGCAACAAATCATTAGTGTAATTGAGCAAATGAGCTTACAAGTCATGGAACCAAGTGGGCACTTCATAGTGGCATGCCCTTCCATAATGGGCTTTAGAGTGGACAAGTGTCTCCAAGTTCAAGAAGGGGGTTAATCAAGGACCCTATCAAGTGGTTTCAACCTCTAAAGTTGTAACAAGTCCATGGTACATTCATCATATGGTAGGTGTCATGTGATATAATGATGGAACGAAGTGGGGCATCCGGGAAGTCTCCAAGCCACATGCGATCATACAAGGGTAGCTATGATAAAGGAAGCCCACAGTTGAGTGTATAGATGTAGGAGCAGTGATGCGGGGGAGCGGCCCCCCCCCC
>APFE030506126.1:8332-23138 GCA_000404065.3 Pinus taeda
TTGATTTTAATTTTATTTAGGTTTTAATTTTCTAGCTTATAATCTGAATATAGTTTAGTTTAGTTTAGTTTAAGTTTGATTTTAAAAGAGAATATAAAAATAAAAAATCATAAAGTTTAAAAATAAAAAAGGGCATAAAAGAATTTGTTTTGTTTTAGTTTTCTTTTACTTAGTTTTAGAATTAAATTTTGGATTTTAGATTAGACTTTACTTTAGTTTAGATTCGATTTTATTTAGGATTTTAGTTTTGTTTAAATTTTAGATTTAAAATTTTATTTAACAAAAAAAAATCAATCAAAATTTTTGAAAAAGGCTAATAAAAACTTGGAAATTCTTTTTCTAAAGTCTCTTCTCTGTTGTGGTGAAGTTAAATGTGCTTAAAGTGTTTATATCTGGAGATTAAGTATTTGAAATTTGGTCAGCATTTAAGTTTCGTGGTTGTTTAAAGCATTTATTCTTTAGAAATTTAATTGCTAGATTATCGTTTAAGGCATTGTGCATTTGTTGAATATCTTATATTTTGCATATAAATGATTGTTAATCTTGGAATTATAAAGTTCATATTTCTACAGCTTTCGATAAACAATCGTTTAATCATTAACTCCATAAGGCACTGGTCTATTAACTTAATAAAATCAAATAGGTGCTTGTTTTCCCTCGTGTCTCCCAACCCAACTCGTCCACAGTTGGTCATCCATTGTCCCATAGGGTCTACCCCTCTTAGTCGCGGGAGACAAACTTAAACAGAGAGATCGGGGATCAGGGTGACAGGCCCCGGTTTGAGCGTTGTCTTGACAATCTGTGCGACAACACTCTCCAAATGACCCTCAAGCCTCTTCTTATACTTTTCTCGTTGACATATCAATGGCCAAGATTAAGTCCTAATCAATGGCTAAGATTAGATCTGGCTTGATCCATGTCTTTTGGACCATTCTAACACAATTTTATATTAATCCACATAAATATTTTAATTTCCCTAAGTTTAGACTTAGGGACTCCATTAAAAATATTAATTATTTTAATATCTCCCAAACTGTTTAGATATGCCCAAAACCTTTCTGGTATTGGAGATCTCATGTGCCCCAACCTCTCCACCAAATTTTGTGGCTAGAGCACATCCGATGCTACCACAAATCAACATAAACGCTTGTCTACTATCTCCTTTGACTGTCTTCTCTTTCCTTGGACTTCTGATTTATCTTATTTTCTTGGCACAAGAATCGATGTGATGATGGCTGATTTGATTGGCTCCTCAGTTGGTTGAATTGACATATCTGTAGCTGTCCAAGAGGTCGAAAAAATGCCTCTTAGAGTGACTAGTCAAGGAGGGCCGACTTGGTCTTGTGGTTGACAATTTGACTCTTTGACTCGAGACAAAATTAATTTTCCTTTTCTTACAAGAAGTTCAAATGGGACTTTGACTCAATTACGTTTCTTTGACTCGTAATAAATTCTCTTTTGACTCAATTGACCCTATAAGCATGAAGAACATGTTTTGACTAGAAATAATAATAACGAATATAATAAATACATTAATAGTACATTTGAATTACATTATGAAGACCAACACTTGTTACATTTCCAACACTCCCTCTTAACTAGGGAGGTATTCATAATGACACAACATGGTACTCTCAAATTGAAATATTCATATAAGAAGGGTTCAGATTGATAAGCATCATCATAACCAACATTGTCAAAAATAGCAAGGCCTTGACTAACAAGCTCTATCTCTCCACTAGATCAGAGCACAATGTTGGGAGGAATAAATTTGGACACCACTGCCTCTCTAGGCATATAACACATATGAATGTTCACTAGGTATGTCGTCATAGGACTATTCTTATCTTGGATATAAATTCTCAAAGAATATTGGCCCTTGGGACTATTGTTATTTTGGATATAAATCCTCAAAGAATATTGATCCCAATTGCTTATCCAATCCACCATTTTCCTTAATAGTTCCTTTACTAGGCTTACGACTGTTAGTTCTGGCCATAGTACATGACACATGGAGAATATGGTGCTCACTTCCTCTCAACCAGGGAGGAGACATCTACAAGCCAAGCTTGTCTCAAGAAACATCATCAATACATTGACTATCTACTTCATCAATGGAGATATTATGTTGGTACACAACTTCATCCTACATCATGTTATGAATCATAAAGTACTTTGACCTTCCTTTAATTGTAGCCTTGACAAAAATCGAATCTAACATATCATCAAGTAGTTCATAAAACATTTTGCTTCACAACTCACTGTACCAACTACCACATTTTTTGCCTCAGGAATGTGTTATGTATACCATAGTGTCTCTTCTTCTTAACAGTGCCAAATCTATTGATGTTGCTACATATTCCAAGTTGTATGATCCTTCAAGTCAATTTTTTTCTCTAGCTCCCTCTGAAGTTGACATTACTTTCTTCACACTATCTAGCTTCATGTTCTTCAAGAAATCATATCAACTTCCAATCATCAATAGCATCTCTATCAGCATCGAAACTGTCAACCCAATCAATATGTCCCTGAATCAAACTAATCAGAGCTCCCTCTTTCCAGCTGAGGTTGGTGAACTATTTATTTTGTGTTGTCAACTAATTGATTTCTTCTTCCTTCATATTAATCTTCATGCTTTGCATGTTCTTCCAATTCTTCCATTTGCTATTCAAGTTGAGATAGATCTTGTCTTGACCTGAATGCTTTATTAGAAGACTATGAAAGAAAAATAGACGAAGTATAAAGACAATAGCAATAGTATTAATCAAGGAGATGTAGAGTACTTATCTTTTGAGGAAGGGCAACTCCCTCTTAATGTTGGACCTATTCACCAACCTTGTTCTCACATTAGCATGATGTCATTCTGTTATTATCAAGGGTTAGAACTACTTCTTACAACGAAAATGATTAGATATGGTTTTGTTCCTAGGGTTCTCTAACTCAAACCTTAGCTAGGGTTTATAAACCCTAGATTTTCTAAAGTTTTCAAGATCTTCCATTAAGAATTGCAAATTCTACAAGCATATTAGGGAGTTAGTTGCAAAACCTTAGAGACTTTAACAAGCCATCTATACCATAGATTTCATTTCCTGACCATAAAACCTAGTCCTTATATGCAGGGAGAGATTTCAAATGATATATCAATGATAACATATCTAAATATGACAATAACTTTCAAAAGAGCATAATATCATTAACTTTTTCCTCATGTGGATTCACCATGATCTAGAAAACTTAGCATTATATGCACAATAGTTTGCGAGACAACTATGAAATGAACAAGAATGATACATATCTCTTTTGACCTTACATTGTCTCTTCTTGCAAAGATCCAATCCTTTGACTTTATGTACCAACTTACTTCTGACATAGGTGTCTCAATCCTTCAACCATTGCATGAACCACAAAAATTTCTTTTGAGTTGCTAACTTTTTCTTGGCTTCATAGATAGGTCGACTTCATTGATGTCATTCATTCTTTTATTATGTATAGAAAAGGAATCTTGGTAACGTGGCTACTTCACATACTAGTGCTTTATAAGAGTTCAGATATATTGTTACAGTTCTTCACAGAGTTTGCAAGGTATTGGTCTATAATTGTTTCGATTTCTACAGTAAGGTGACTTACGTACATGTCACCAACTTTTTAGGAACTCGCATATAGTCATAGTGCCTCATAAATGCATATAGAGAAGAATTTCTGGACTTAACAATTTCAGATGTCTTTCTTGATGTTATCATAGATGCTTTGACTCTTAGAAGTATGTTGCCACAATGAATTTTTGTCAACATGAACTTGTCCATAGAGATAGTTTGTCACGTCACAGAGATATAGGTTCCATGACAAGCATGCTTTATTGTAGGAATATTTATCACTGGAAGTCGCATCAGCATTGAGAAATATGCTACAAGAATTTGCATCACTTCCTTTCTTTATGTATAGGTGAAGGTTTTCTAAAGTATGATTGTTTCACATCATAGAGATGGGCCTTATATCTTGATAAACTCGCATATAGATTTTGTCATGGATTAGCATCTTGTTAATTTTTCATATTGTTCTTATGCTATATCAATTACTTTAGCCCAATTCACATCTTCATTTAAAAATGCATCCAATTATTAGCAATCTATCCAATCATAAATTGTAACTGAAGATAGAAGAATATATGCAATGACAAAGAAGACAACAACACAACCATAAGAGACAGTAGATTGGTCCAAGACTAGGGAAAAACCCCACAAGGGGAAAACCCTTTCAAATATTCTTCTTTATTAGATCGTTATAAAAAGCTTTTCAGCAGAGAGTACAATGAGCTGAATACATAATTTTGCAACAGAGATTTACAGAATACAAATGAATTGCAAAACTACAGAACCACAAAGAGAAACCCCTTATCCATTAGATCATTGAAGCCAACTGAAGGCAAATGTCACACCCTAGATCAAAATCCTGGACGCTTCCAGCAAGGCAATCTACGTGCGACTGAAACTTCAGGGATTCTTTCTTAGCCAATGTGTGAGGGCATCTGTGTTTGACCAGGACACTCCCAGGAAGACTGTATGCGTGCGTCTGTGGTGAAACTCACACAGAACCGCTCCAAACCCCTAGACGCTCCCTTCCAGCTACCATGTGAGCGTTAGGGACTACCGGATGCACACTTGACCACTCTGTGTGTGCGTCCTGGGTCCAACACTACCCGATCTGCTTCGAAAACCCTAGACGCTACCTTCAGGCTTCTGTGCGAGCATTTGAGACTTCCTAGACGCTCCCTTAGCCGCCGAGTGCGTGCGTCCGGGGATGAAAATGCTCAGTTACGTGTGTGCATCCGAGAAACAGAAACACTAGATCTGTGCGAGCTTCATCCTTGTAGTTTCAGACCCTTGAGCGAACCTCCTCCATCAGACTTGTGTAAACCAAGACAATAGAAGAGAGTAGAAGATTGCTTGATCAAATGTGTCTAAATGAGCTTGAAGTCTCTTCTATTTATAGGCTTCCATGAGGGTCCACTTGGTGTTGAGGCTGACCTGTCCAATTTTGCATGTGCTTAGGGCCGACCTATTCCATTATACATGAGTGAATAAAATAATTCAGAAATCAACTTTTGCTTGTCCAAACAGGGTGATCTTTAGGTCGATTTTGGTCCTCTCAAAAAGAGGGATTTAATGCAATCATCATCTCGGTCATCTGAGTTGTCCAAGGTGAAATTTGACCCTAGTTGCAAAAATTAACGCTCCCTCTCAACTAGGAAGAATTCCACCTGCCAATATCTGTCTGTTGATCATCACATCATCTGTCATGTTGTCATCATGCTTTCGTTGTCTTTGCTCAATTCTATCTGTCGAAACTTTCTTGAATCTAAAAGAAGAAGAATCGGGGAGCAATAGCTTCCACCCATATCGAGCAACAGGGTAACTAATCATACAGGGGGGCACATCTTCAACCCTGGAATCTCATCAGGGAGCTCATTCTCAACCCAGAATCTCAAAAGGGGAGCATGTCTTGGTAATTTTTCATAGAGCTACATTATTCTTTTCTTTGATAATTGCATTTCTTCATTAATACATTAAGTTGACACCATATCATGATTACATTATTCAGATCTACTCCATTATTCATTAGCATATGCAATTATATAGAAATAACAACATCATCATCATCAAGGCAGCGGAACATAAAGGAACAATAGAAGAAAAGTATGCATACACATAGAGACACCAAGATTGGTCCGAGACCAGTGCAAAACCCACTATGGGGAAAACCCTTGCAAATCTTCTTCTTCTTAGATCGTCATCAAATGATTCAGCAAAAGAGAGTACAATGATCTATAACTTTTGTTGATTTGGGGTAGCATCGGATCTCCAAGACCTAGAAATGGTTTGGGCAGATTCTAACCGGTTTAGGAGATATTAAAATAATTAATATTTTTAATGGAGTTTCTAAGTCTAAACTTAGGAAAAATAAAATATTAATGGGTATTAATATAAAACTGGGTTAGAAGGTTCTAAAAGATATGGATCAAGCCAAATCTAATCTTTAGCCGTTGATTATAAATGTAATCTCGGCCGTTGAAGGACCAACAAGAAAAGAATAAGACGAGGCTTGAGGGTCAGTTGGAGAACACACTAGAGTGATTAGTGATTTGATTTTCTAGAGCGGGGTTTGTTAAGAAAAGTCAAATCAGTGATCAGTTTGCAGCGAGGAGCAGTGAGTGCAAGACAGAGAGGCAGAGATAGTGCCGAGAGACCAGCGCGAAAGCAGAGAGAGGCAGGCACTGAGCCAGAGGGAACACGCAGAGCCCAATAGAGAGCGCAGAGGCCAGAAGGGCCAGCGTCATCCATGCAGAGGTCAACAGGAGTGACGCAGAAGGCTGTAGAGGCTATGCAGTGCCTTAGAGGGCTGATGCATAGGGTTTCAGGCTGATGCTGAGGCCATGTGGGCTGACGCTGAGCTTCAGAGGTTGCTGGAGAGGGTTTCGTGGGGAAGATTTTCTGAATATTTGCTTCCGAATAAAGAGGTATTACTGCTAGATTATTTTCTTTGTTAGGTGAGCCAGTTTGGCACCCAATTGTACTCAAGGATAGACTGCAAATAATATAACCCTCAGAATTGTTGCACTGATTTTTCCGGATTGGGGTTTTTCGGGGACGAGTTGTCCAAAAATAACGGTGTCACTTGTGTGTTTGTTATTTCTTTTAGGTGTTGATCTGTAGATGGTTGAGACTGTATTGTGTTTATTACGATGTTTATATGTTTAAATAACTTGTTCGTAATTAACAACTAGGAGAAATAAACCAAAGAATACAGATAAAATTTTTAATGGGGAATACTTAGAAATTTCAACAACTTTATCTATGTAACAAAACAACTATGATATCCATGAAACAGATCTAATCATGCTTATAATCACAACCCTGATTCTGAGGACTTTAGAGTGATGTCACTGACTGTAGTCAACTGCTGGATACTGCTGCCATTGTGCTGAACACTGCTTTCATTGAGCGGAATCTTCGGAATACTGAAATCTCATCTTTGAGTCTCAGGCGCAGGGAGGAGGGGCAGTGTGTGTGTCTATAACAATTCTGAACGCTCTCTGCAGAACTAGAAGATTGCATCTGGAAAAGATGTAGATGCTACCAGGTGAACTGGATCAGGGCATCTGGGGTCAAACATACTGAGATCTGCCTCAAAACCTGGACGCTCTCATAAGGCTTATGTGCGAGTGCCTATGGAAGCCCGGATGCTCTCAAGACCATACTGTGCGTGCGTTTGGGGACCAAACTGAGAAGCGGAAATCCTAGCCTCCTGGACGCTCCAATAAACACTCTGTGCCAACGTCCAAGGCTCCCTGGATGCTATTAGGACCATACTGTGCTAGCGTTCAGGGACTAAAATCTCAGTTACATGCTAGCATCCAAGATCCATAAAACCCTAGATCAGTGCGAGTTTCGACCCTATAGTTTAGGACCCTTTGCGTGAGCTTTCCTCCGTCAGGCTTGTGCGAACCAAGACGATAAGAGAAGAGAAGATGGCTTGATCAAAAATGTGTCAAAATGAGCTCGAGGTCTCTTCAATTTATAGGCTTTCAAGAGGGTCCACTTGGGGTTGACGCCGACCTGTCCAATTGAACATGTGCTTAAGGCCGACCTAACCCAATATACATGAGTGAATAAATAAATTCAAAAACCAACTTTTACTTATCCAAATAAGGTGACCTTTAGGTCGATTTTGGTCCTCTCGAAAAGAGGAATCTAATGCAATCATCATCTCGGACATCTGAGTTGTCCAAGGTGGAATTTGACTGCACTTGCAAAAATTAACAAGTCTCATTCCAATCCTATTGCCCATTGATCTTCCCATCAATGACCATCAATTGTCATGTGGTAGAACACCTGCATCATAATCGACTTGGGTTGTACACCCTAAGTACACTCTTATTTCCAACAAGCCTTGCTTGAGGGTATGATGCCAACTGGGGTATACTCTGCATAGACCAGAGAGGGGAGCAACATCTCCGACCCTATGAAGATAGGGGAGCAACATCTCCAATCCTATGGGTAATAGATAGGGGAGTACCCTATTGTCTAGAGATCCCTCAATCCCAGAAGCCCTCCATCTCAATTCCTCACCTTGAGAGCTCAAACAAGGTGAGAAGAGTTGATTCAATGTCCTCGATCAACATTGCGCCTTATCCGGAGGGGCCACATCCATCAGTCCAACTGCTCTATGAAGATCAAGAACTTTCCTTTCAGTAATGCCTTTGTGAGAATATCTGCAATTTGCTCATTTGTCAATATGTGATGGAGTCTAACGGTTCCTCTTTGCACCATGTCTCGAATAAAGTGATATAGAATCTCAATGTGCTTGGACTTGTCATGAAACACAGGATTCTCTGCCAAACGGATCCCACTCTTGTTGTCACAATATATTATTGTAGTCATAGTCCACTCCTTTTGAGAGAAGCTTCGAGCAATGAACCCCACCTTATATTTTTCAACACTCCCATCAGCTCTATGTTTAATTTTGTAAAGCCATTTAGAGGTGACTATAGACTTGTCCTTGGGTCTAGGCATTGTGAAAATTTATGAATCTAACCAATCAGAAATCCTACTGCAATAAACTGATTTGCATTACCTACTATGTTCTTCATTTTAACAAGCTATTTTCAGAATTTTCCAGAAAGTATTAATGCAAATACACTGTAGCCTACACCAATATACAGATCAAGTACTGAAAAAATAAATGAGACAACCACACAAAGGACACACTTATTTCTGGACTAAACGTCTCCGAAAAAACCCAATGTGGGAAAATTAGTGCAGCAAATATGAGGGTTTTATTATTATGCAAATTTCTGAATACAACTAGGGTGCTAAATCCGGTTCACTCAATAGAGAATAAACCCGATAGAAGTACCTCTATCTGGAGACAGATATTTTGGCGGATCCAGCAACTAGATGAACAAACCCCACAGGTGACTGCGCTGTCCCTAGTGCTGCGCAATGATGGTTGCTCCCAGATCTGCGCTGGGATTGTGTCACCCTCCCGGTGAGCCTTCTCGGCTCAGAAATCAATCCACTGAATTGATGCCCAGTTTGCCTCACAGAATCCCCAGTGCTGCCTCTGCGTGACTTTGTCAGCCCTCCAGCCTATGCATCGCCCTCCCGGAGCTGCGCTGTCTCTCCCTAGTGCTGTGCTGCCTCTCTATTATGTATTCTCGGTCTTAGACAGAAGTCCCGCTGCCAAACTGCCCTCTCTGCACTAGAAGCTTACTCGTAAATTCTCAGCAAACCACGCCCCATAATTTCGATCTAGCTCAAGTGTAGCTCTCCCTGTGTGTATTCTCCAACTAACCCCAAGCATTTCTTTATACTTTTCCTTTTGAGAAATCAACGACCGTGATCTAATCTCTAATCAACGACTAAGATTAAATTAGACTTGATCCTAGTCACTTAGAAGCTTGTGACCCATATTTACATTAATTCACTTTAATTATTTTAACTTCCTATGTTTTAGGCACCTGTAAAAATATTAATTATTTGAATAACATCCACTCCAAGCGGAATTTGTCCAAACGATTTCTAGGTCTTGGAGATCTCATGTGTTCTAGCCCCTCCACAAAATTTCGGAGCTAGGCACATCCGATGCTACCCAAAAGTCAACACTCCCTCTTAGCGAGGAATGTGCTCTAGCAATTCTTCCTAGCAGAAGTATCACACTAATCCATGGCATCGGTCCTCTGCACTGCTGATGCTTGGCCAACTGCCCTTCATCCACTGCGCTGCTGCAATCTGTATTGCTGCTCATAACATTACCAGTGTCATTGCTGCATCTGTACTGCAACTCCCTCTCAATATGCTGCATCATGTTGCCCATAGCACTGCCACTACTAACTGCTGCACTGCAACTCAGTCGCTGAGAAGTCAACAACTGAAAAGCCACCCAAAAGCTGACACGCTGGTTAGTCTGGATGCCCCTTGATGCTGAAGCTACCTTTGCTGCTAATCTGTGCTGACCCTCTGATGCCACTGGGCTGCTGTTGTATCTTCTTTGTGCCTTCTGCACTGCTGCAACACTCCACTGCGCTGCTTCAGACTTTGGCGCTCTAGCTTTGCCACTGTTGCTCCATCATCCCTCGCACCAACTGACTCCCGTCATTTTGCTATTGTCATTAAGGGCTCCCGTAGCTGTATGTGATCCAAGAGTCTGACACCTCAAGGATCCTGCCCTGTTACTTCACTGTAGCTTCAACTACAGTTCTATATTGCCCCACTTCTTTTATAGAGGTTCATGAGCACTCATGGCGCAATCATCATTGTCCTCTCTGTCAGCTTGCACTGGAGCAGCCTTTGAGTCTGACATCTCTTCTTTGCCATTCTTCTTCTGAGGGCACTCCGTGGCGAAATGACCCATTTCTCCACACCTGAAGCATCTGACTTTGGATATGTCCTTCTTCTTTCGTTTCTACTACCCTTGCTGTCCCGCTGATGCGAGAGCCACATCCTCCTCTTCCTCCTTCTTGATTTTGATCCCTTTGCTGTTGCTTCCCACCTTTCTCCATCGTCTGATCTCTTCCTGTCGAAGAGCTGCCCACATTTTCTCCCAACTAAGAAGAGAAGCGCTGCCCAAGATGCTTTGGACAAAGGTTTCCTAGTCTTCAGTGACTGTATTCAGTGCAATACTGACCATAAATTCAGCATCTGGTGTAGCCCCTATGGAAGTTAGTTGGTCATGGATCCTTTGCAACCTAAGAAGGAAGGGATTGATTTCTTCTCTCTTCTGCATCTGAAATTGTCTCAGCTGACTCTCAAGCAACATCTTCTGTTGAACGGAAGTTCCCTCGTACAAAGTGCTCAAGGCCTCCCACATTTCCCTTGCTGTGTCCTTCTTAGCAATATGTGGGATCACATGATCCTTGACCCCGTCCATGATCATGCACTTTGCTTTTTCCTGAGCCCCCTCATACTTTTTGAGAGGATTAACATCAACCGAAACAACAACCGTCTTCAAGGCATAATCCTTGATGTGATGTTTATCCAAAATTGCCAGGGTCCTGGCCTTCCAGATGACGAAGTTGGATGCTCCATCCAACCTGTCATGATCCCTCAGTTTCTTAATGACCATCTTTGCTCAATTGAATGTCAAACTGGTTCTCTTCTCCCTCTTTCGCTACTGCCCCAACAAAAAAGAAACTCGGATCTGGATTTCTTTGGCGCTAGAAATCCTCTAAACAACAAACTCCCCTGAATTTTGATT
Organism: Pinus taeda; assembly: GCA_000404065.3. Lineage (NCBI taxonomy): Eukaryota > Viridiplantae > Streptophyta > Pinopsida > Pinales > Pinaceae > Pinus > Pinus taeda. The sequence goes on from APFE030506126.1 coordinate 19,586, forward strand.
TCCTTTATGGAAGTCATTCTTCTAACCACTATCGAACCACCCCTCTTTGATCTCTCTTTGCTGCTGCTCAGCATTGGATCTAGATTTCTTGGCAAGAAATCTTCTCAGGAACTAATTCCCTCTACTTTGCTTCTGCCCCACTAGGTACTGTTCTACACCAACAGAATCAACTCTCCACCAACAACTCCAGATAAAGCCTGCGCTACACCACCAACCACAACAACTGGAAAACCGAGACTCAACAGTGTTTGCGCTAGCCCCGTAATCACTGCGCTGCCCTCTGTAGCAACAACATCACCCAATCAAGCTGATGTAGGCTCTACGTGAGAATCCCATGGTGACTGCGTCACCCCTCCTCTGCTCTCTTGACCTGAAACTGCGTTGTCTCTCGGGACAACTGTCTTCAGGCATAGATTTTTCCTCTATCCTTTCACAGATGGCTTCAGTCCTCCTTGATCTGCAATCGCTCCGATACCATGTGAAAATTTCTGAATCTAACCAATTAGAATTCCTATTGCAGTAAACTATTTTGCATTACCTATTTGTGTTCTTCATTTTAACAAGTTATTTTTAGAAAATATTAATGCAAATACACTGCAACCTACACCAATATACAAATCAAGTACTGAAAAAATAAATGAGACAACCACACAAAGGACACACTTATTTTTGGACTAAACATACCCGGAGAAACCCAGTGTGGGAAAACTAGTGCAGTAGATATGAGGGTTTTATTATTATGCGGATTTCTGAATACAACTAGGGTGCCAAATCCGGCTCACCCAACAGAGAATAAACACGACAAAAATACCTCTATCAAGAGATAGATATTTTGGCAGATCCAGTAATTGTATAAACAAACCCCACATGTCACTGCGCTGTCCCCAGTGTTGTGCAGCAATTGCTGCTCCTAGCTCTGTGCTAGGACTGTGTCACCTTCTCGGTGAGCCTTCCCAGCTCAGAAATCAATCTATTGAATTGATACCCAATCTGCCTCACAGAGTCCCCAACGCTGCCTCTACGTGACTGCGTCAGCTATCCAGCCTCTGCGTCACCCTCCTAAAGCTGCGCTGTCTCTCCCTGGTGCTGCGCTGCCTCTCTGTTATGTATTCTCGGCCTTGGACAAAATTCCCATTGCCGAACTGCCCCTCTCTACACTAGAAGCTTACTCGGGAATTCTCAGCAAACCACACCCCAGGATTTTGATCTAGCTCAAGTGCTGCTCTCCTCGTGTGCGTTCTCCAACTGACCCTAAGCCTTCCGTTATACTTTTCCTGTTGAGAAATCAACGACCGTGATCTAATCTATAATCAATAGCTAAGATTAAATTAGACTTGATCCTCGTCACTTAGAAGCTTCTCACCCATATTTACATTAATTCACTTTAATTATTTTAATTTCCTAAGTTTTAACTTAGGCACCATTAAAAATAATTAATTATTTGAATAACATGTACTTCGGGTGGAATTTCTCCAAAAGATTTCTGGGTCTTGGAGATCTCATGTGTTCCAGCCCCTCCACAAAATTTCGGAGCTAGAGTACATCCGATGCTACCCAAAAATCAACAGGCACCACATCCCAGACATCATTCTTCATGAATTACTCATACTCCTCATTCATCGCATCTTTCCAAACTTGGTGTTTTACAGCTTCCTCGAACGTGCATGGTTGAACTTGAACAATAGTACTCATAGCAACCAAATAACCGTGATACTTGTTCGACTTCTTACTTTCACGAAATGTCCCTCTTGGGGCAATATGTCTTTCAACATCTTCGAGAGTATCTTTGAGCCATAGTGAATGTTTCCTTGAAGTAGAGGTATGACCAGGAGGTGGATTGATGGGATCCATCGGGCCTTCAACATCAGGTATAGGCTCATCTGTTGGGGCTTAATCTTGTTTTTTGATAGCATCATCATCGTCCTTCCTTGGGATAGGGAGATCTTTGGCTTTCCCAAGGGCAGTGTCTTCATCAAAGGCGACATCACGACTTACTTCCACATCTCTTTGACCAGGCACATAGATTCTATATGCCTTTGAATTTTCATTATAGACGACAAAAATTCCTTTCTTCGGAGAAGCTTCCAAATTAATCCTTTTTCTCTTTAGGCATGTGAAAATACACGGGACACCCAAATATTCTAAAATGAGAAATATTGGGTTTCTTACTAGTGAAGACTTCTTCAGGTGTCTTGAAATCCAAGACTTGATGCGGGGTCGTATTTTGAACATATATGACAGTTTTGGCAGCTTCTCCCCATAAGAACTTTGGTAGGCCTTGATCATGGAGCATGGCACAGGTGGCTTCCATGATTGTTTGATTCTTCCTTTCAACAACACCATTCTGCTCAGGAGTGTATGGCACAGTTGTCTCCCTCTTAATGCCAACCTCTCTGCAAAGTCATTGAATTCATTTGATTCATATTCGGTTCCATTGTCGTTCCTCAATATCTTGATCTTCTTCCCTGTTTGATTTTCTGCCAATGCTTTGAAAGAACATAACCATTTGAACACTTCATCCTTCCTCTTCAAGAAATAGATCCATGTTTTGCGAGAGTAGTCCTCCACAAAGATTGCATAATAGAAGTATCCTCCCAATGATGTTATGGATAACATACCTGACAACTCATAATGGACCAATTGAAGAATATTACTTGTCTTGCTTTCACTAGAAGGGAATGCTCCCTTAGTGTGTTTCCCAATTGCACAACCCTAACAAACACCTTCATGATTCATTTTCAACTCGGGTATACCTGTGACCATCAGGTAAGGATTTGTAATGTAAGTGGGCAAATCTCCACTGCCATAGCTCAGATTGAAGAGAGGTATCTCTTGCCAACATTGCCAAAGGACATCCTCCAACTTGATAGAGACCATCAATCCTAAATCAAAAAGTAAATGCATTTTTAGGGTTTCTTTGCAAAATATGTACCTTTCCATCAATGAATGCTATCTTGAAGACTTTATCTTCCATCACTGAATTAGACACCAAGTTCTTCTTAAAATCGGGCACATACAATACTTCTTGTAGATGAATGGTTTGACCTTGATTCAAGTGAAGAGTGACAGTGCCTATCACTTTCGCAGGGTAGGTGGCATTATCTCCAAGTATGATCTTCAAATTAGTCTTCTTTTCAACTAAATTTGAGAAGACCTCTTTGTATGCAGTGAAGTGCCTTGAGGCTCCACTATCAATCAACCAATGATCCAACATATTCGGAGAAGAGGCAGTGGATAGAGTGGAAATAAGATTAAACTCATCTTGTTTTTCTACAACATTACTTTCATCATACCTGGCATTTCTTGTCCTCGTTGGAGGTCGACCATTTCCATTTTGAGCAGCGGGAGAATTCCTCTTTCCTTTGTTGTTGAACTCGTTGTTCCTTTGATTTCCACTACCTTTGAAATTGTTGTGGTTATTGTTGTCGTCATCCCTTGGAGAATTCTTCTTGTGAGGACACTCTCTGGAATATTGGCCGAACTTGTTGCAAGTGTAGCACCTTCCTCTTCTTCCTTCTTTGAATCATAGTTGCGGGGGAGCGCCCTCCCCCCC
>APFE030506126.1:27151-51080 GCA_000404065.3 Pinus taeda
TCTCGGATTCGCTCCCAAACCGGGAGCTTCTAAAAATGGTCGCTCTTGCTCCCGTTTTCGCTCCCGCTCCCCGCTCCCGCTCCCACTCCCAAGTAACATTGCTTTGAATCCCTTTTTGAATCCTTAACCCTGTCTCCTTGGACTAACATTATTCTTCCTCTTTTCCTGAGCGGAGAAAGCAGTAGGTTCATTTCCATTTGAGGGCTTGTCTCGCTCCATAAAACTAGTCTCCTCTTGAGTGCATCTAGCCAATAATTCATCAAAACCAGGTATCATGTCATTGTTGAGAATAGTGGTGACAAATACATCCCAAGGTCTTGAAAGACCTCCAAGTGCAATGAGAGTGAGCTCCTTGTCATGAATAATTTCTCCAATCAATAGTAGATCATTTTTGATTTGAGTTATTCTCATGAAGTAGGATTGGATAGACTCCCCTTTATCCATCTTGATGTCCTTCAACTTGTTTTTAAGAAAGAGGATTTGACTTGCATTGTTTACTTTGAACATCCCAACCAACTTATCATACATCTCCTTAGATGTTCGTAAATCAGAAATATAGGCAACCAAATGCTTTTGAATGGAGTCAATGATAATTTTCTTAGCTTTGACCTCGCCTTTCTTATAATTCGTCTTAGCAGCAGCCGATGCATTTGAAGGAGGCTCCACCACTTTTCCTTGCACATAGTCCATTGCATCATGCTCTTCCAAAGTCAAGTCCAAAGTCATTTTCAATGCATGATAGTCAGATTTGTTATTGAGCTTATCCTCGGTCTTGAAGTAGGATGTAGAAGCCATGGAGACTTATCCAATAGTCTTGTCCAACAGATTTCTCTTAGTGATTGCTTTTCTCTCTTTTGCTTGGGTTTGTCCTCATCCTGGCTCTGATATCATGTTAATTTTAGTTAACAATGGTATGTTCTATGCTTAGCACAACTACTTCAATGTCTTTTTAGCAACCCAATGACAATTTCAATTTAGTTTTCCAATAGCAATCACATTAACCATAAATCACATTGATAATAACTATAGATAGAACATGAACAGTAAAATGTAGAAGACAAGCGAAGACAAGAGAACACTAGATTTGGCGAATGCCAGGGAAAACCCTTTGATCAATTCTTCTTATTATTATATCAAGTGTTCAGTATAGTGAGAGAGTACAATAAAGTCAAAATTGACTTGCCAAATCACAGTCAATACAACTGTCAAATCTGGAGTCAACTGCAGTCAAACTCAGTCCTAACTAGAAAGTCAACGCTTTTCAATGCCGCAGCAAACAGTCCTTTATGCAGCTTGGTTAAACCCAGACAGACTCAGCCTTCTTTGCTGGTCAAAGTCAGCGCAAAACAGTCATGAAAACAATGGTCAAACTTGGTCAAACTCTGCGGTCAACCCTGTGTCTAGTCTACAGTGAAAGTCAACAAAATGCCTCAGTTCCTGTGCCAATAAATGCGGACTGCCAAAAACGAAATTCTGACCCAAAAATCGCAGTCAAATGTGGTCAAAACACCCCTGGTCAACACTGGTCAAACCTGCAACAGACTCTGAAATTTTGGCCCTGTAATTCGTCCTTCTGCTGCCACACGTGAGGAAAAGAGATGCCCAATAAGCTGTATGAACCAATCAGTTGAGGAGAGAGAAGAATGTGTGAGATGAGATGATGCCAAATGAGGTTTGAGGTCTCTCATATTTATACAAGTCGTTGAAGGTGAAATGACATTCCTCTTTGGCTTCATGAGCCTATATGATGATGTGGCTGACCTTGACAATTTGCACATGTGTGGGCATAAATTCAAAAACACATTTCTGTTTATCCAAATTTATTTGATCTTTAGGTCGATTTTAGTCCTCTCGAAAAGAGGAATTGAATGCAATAATCATCTCCATCAAATGAGCTGTCCAAAGTGGAATTTGGCCCTAGTTGCCAATTTTAACACTTTGTGACTAGTCAAGGCATATATGTAGACTGTCACAAGGTTCATTGTAGCATCATCCATGCTTACAATTATTCTATCAACCAATATATATTTTATAATTACAGATTTAGAGTATAAATGGAAACTGTTTAAATAACAGACAGACTGCAAAAGGATATAGATGATTTGTTTTTCAATTGTATATCTTCTTTCAAGTTTAATAATGGAGTCTGGATTTAACAACCTTACCTGTTGTTACGTTTGATGTTTGATTATACAGAGGAGCATCTAATATTGATGTCCTTGAAAATGAATATAGCAACTGCACTAACTGTTTTCATCAAATGCATATTAAATTGAAGTTTTTTCATTATAAATGCATCTTGTGGTATTCTCAATACTGATTTAACATGCCACAAACTTAAATGATGACTCAAGTTTGTCATTGTGCTGTAGATTGGAAATATCTCAGGAAAAGTTTCTGGCAAACTTTTGGTGGTGTTGGGACCGGTTGAAGGTATTTCTTTAAAAAGTGTCTGCCATATACCATGTCATATAGTCTTTCAAGCTTTTATTCGGTTGCATAAGGAATAAAAATTGTGTTTTCTTTCTTTGTACTCTAGCATTTTATGCCCTTGTTATCGTTTGGAATAGCTCTACAATACAACATTTGATAAATAGAAAAGTACCAATCTATTATTATGTGGGTTATATTGAGGTACTTGTGAACATCTAGCTGGTTGTATCAAATTTTGTTTTTCTATATCCCATGGCCACTGATTGCAATTTTTTATCAAAGAAATGTAAATAATGGAAGTTCCTTGTTGAAATTATGAAGCATTTTGTTGCACTGAGAGAAGGCAGATGCATTCTACAGCCCGATATTGAAGAGATTGTAACATCCATCCAATTGTCAATCCCGTTTGTCCAAAATGTGGTCAAAGTTACTTGCTATTAGTTTAATTTGATCACCGTAGATTTTTAGATGGATATTCAGGAATTCACTGTGCCTTTATTCCAATTAATCACTAAAAGTGAGTCTTCATAAAATTTGAATAGCCCTAACATATTAGCAAGCAATGGCTCCTCCTTCAGTACATTTGCTAGGTACCTCAAGTTGATACATTTCTTTCGGGTTTCAGAGAGTGTTCCTTTCTTCTCTTGGAATCCCAGATTTTGTATTGTTTTGTTACTTTGAGGATAGATTTTATATTTTGAGTCTTTGACCTCAGGGGATAGATATGCTTTTATAGGATGATAGCCAAAATGAACTTGGCACCAATTTCTCTTTCCATTCGACAAATCTCTGTGCATTAACATTCCAAATCATATTCATGGTTGACTCTTACCAATAATCATTCACAAAATAAATACTCTTTGCCAAATTTTCAAACACTGTGATAAATCTGAATGCACAACCACCTTACTCTGTTTCTATTACCGATCCATTTCCATTTAGCAACCTGTTATTTGCTGTTCAATCTTAACCCAATTGCATTTTAAACATACAGATGGTCTTATTTTCATAATTCATGTATTGATTTGCTGCACGTATGAATATGGTGCATGTTTAATATCAATGATTCTGATTACCTTCATAGTCTACCCATTTTCCTGCTGGCATATCCATAATGGGAATCATGCTTCCATTATAAATATTAAAACTCCAGATTTCACGAACAAGTCAAGCTTCTTCGTTAAATAAAATATTATAACATCACCACTCATTCTCTCTCTTTTGTTAATATCTCATGTTATTTATGTGAAAATTCAGAAACCCGAATCCTATTGCAGCAACTAGAAATTATTCTCTTAATTGTTATTTTAATTAACAATTTATTTACTGTTTCCTACAACAAACACTAAATAACTCACTGCAACCTACACAAATAAAACTGCGGAAGAATAAATGCTGGAAGAAATGCTAGCACACACACATAAATTTACATAGTTAGTTTTGGACAAATGTCCTCGAAAAAATCCAACTTGGGAAAACCAGGGCAGCAGTGAGGGTTTTATTTTATTATGCAGCAGTGAAATCCGAGTACATCTATGGATGCCCAACTGGCAATCCAAATAGCAAGAAAATATGGCAGAGATATTCCCTAAGCAACCTTGACACTCGTGCTTCTTGCACTCGTGTTGCCTGCACTCGTATTCCTACATTGGCACATTCCTGCACTCACGTTCTTGCACTCGTGTGTTCCTGCACTTGTGCAATCTTGCACTGGGAATAACTCAGCCTCTTGCTACTACCTCTTCGGATCTGGAAATCTTCCTGCGGATCACTGTCCTTACCCTCATTGACACTGCGTCTCTTTCTAGCTCGAACTCTACTGCTGCTAGCTTGATCTGCGCAAGGTACTGCTGCTCAAGTGTACTCTCCAAATGCCCATCAACTTCTTCCTATAAACCTCTGTTGGGACTCCAACGACCAAGATTAAATCTTAATCAATGGCTAGGATTAACTTGAAGTCGATCCGTGTGAGCTTCTAGAACATTCACACCTTGACTTAATTAATGATGATTAATTAACCATATTCCTTAAGTTTAGACTTAGGAAATATTAAAAAACTGGTTAATAATCTAATTAAGTCATTTCTAAGCGGAATTTCCAGAAATGATTTTTGGGTTTTGGAGATCTCATGTATTCTAGTCTCTCCACAAAATTTCATGGCTAGAATACATCCGATGCTACAAAAAATAACACTCCTTTTTAGCGAGGAATGTGTTCTAGTGCTCTACTACACATCCTGTGACAACACCCTGTCTCTGCATCATCTACTGTCACGTTGCTGATGTTTGACATCGCTGCCCACCAACCACTGCGCAACTCTGATATTCGTTGCATCTGTGCTGCTGCTGACCCTGTTGAACTGCTGCCAACACTGCAACTCCCTCTCATCTGTTGTTGCTGCAACTCCCTCTCATCTGTTGATTTTGAAAAACAATTTGACCAGAGCTCTTTCCTGCAGGTTCCAGAAATAGGAGAAACAATGAATGTTCATCCCGTGCTTCAGACCCTAGCCAATGAGGAGAAGAATCCTAAGAGGAACAAGGAGGAGACATCCAGCTCTGCCATGGACACTACTGATGAGCTGTTTGAGCTAAGAAAGAGGCCCAAGTTGAATCCTGTGTCTGAACAGGAAGAGAACATTGCTTCAAAGGAAATAACTGACACTTCAATCTTTGCCAGATCAACTTTAATTCTTGCAGAAAAACATGATGTCCCAAAACAATACCTTCGTTCATAATCATAAAACATTTTTCATTACTTAATGAAATGTTAGTGTCCTTACATCTCTGCAAATTTTTTTCAAGATTATGTAAAGCTTCCTCAAAAGTATCACCCATAACTGTAAAACCGTCCATATAAACCTCTACGCAATCATGCATAAGATCAGAAAAAATACCAAGGACCGCTCGTTGGAATGTGGGCTGGTGTGTTGCATAAACGAAACAGTGGTACCCTGTATGCATAGGTGCCCCAAGGGCATGTGAAAGTGGTCTTCTCCCGGTCTTCAGGGGCTATCCTAACCTGATTGTACCCGCTGAACCCATCTAGGAAGAAAAAATACTTTTTCCTAGCCAAGGTGTCCAACACTTGGTCTATGAAGGGCTAAGGAAAATGATCTTTTAAAGTAGCCTTACTTAACTCTCTATAATCAACACACACTCGCCACTTACCATTCTTCTTAGGCACAATAACCAATGGAGATACCCACTGGCTATCCGAGATAGGATAGATGAACCTAACATTTAATAATTTCTGCAATTCATATTTCACAATTTCTCTTAAAGCGGGGTTCATCCTCCTTTGTGGTTGTCTCACAGGCCTGGCTTTTTCTTCTATGTAAATATGATGAATGCATGTGTTTGGGTGAATGCCTCTCATATCTGTATATTCCCATGCAAATGTATCTGAATTTTTTTTCAAAGATTGGATTAACTGTTTCTCTTGTTCAGGGGTTAAGGATAAATTGATATTCAAAGGTTTTTTCAGGAAACATTTCAACCACCTTACTCCCCCATTTAGACATAGAATTTGTAGGAAATGCAGATAATAAGGCTGAATGTAACTTGGTTGCTGTACTATTTTCATGAAAATCCTGCAGATTAGTAATGAAATCTAAATTATGATTAGGCTGCCCATCTTCTTGTTGCAAAAAATCAGGATTAGAAATACAACAATTTATCATATTCTCTTCTGAATTTTCTTTAAGGTTCATGGCTTGGGCAATGGTCAAAACTGGTCGAGCACATTCGGAATCATGTTCTTCTTCTTCTTCAACCCAATGTGTGTTTGCTGATCCAAGGAGAGGCTGAGTAGAGGGATACAAATTGATATGCTTTGTTTCAGTCCCATGGGTGATGGTCATATTCCCAAACCTATACCCTAAGTAAGCATATGCCGTGGCTAACCACGGTCTCCACAAGATCAACGGATGACCTCTTAAGTTGGTTTTGGGCTGAAGAACATAGAAATCTGCAGGGTATGCCCAGGAATCTAATGAGATGACAATGTCCTCTAAAACTCCCTCTGGTTTTACCTTAGACCTATCAGCCAATTCAAGCATGGTAGGGGTGGGTAACAAATCAAAGGTTCCTATTTTGGCTAAGGTTTACATGGTCATCACATTTATGGCAACACCTAAATCAATTAAAGTGTTTCTTGTAGGTTGTCCATTGATAAAGGTGGTAACCACATGAATTCTAGGGTCTGCATATTTTTCGGCAACACATCCAATAGACATCAAGCTTGCTAGCTTTCCACCTACTTGGATTGTGGAGAGTTCTCTCTTTTGTCTTCCGGGTTTCTTAGTACATAGCTCCCTTATTGTTTTGCAATAAATTGGGATGTCTTTAATTGCTTGCAGTAATGGGATTGTTGTCGCACGGATCGTCACGACAACGCTCAGATCAGGGGCTGTCACTCTGATCCCCGATCTCTCCGTTTAAGCCTGTCTCCCGCGGCTAAGGGGGGTAGACCCTGTAGGAAAGTGGAAGACCAATTGTGAACCAGTTGGTTTGGGAGACACGAAGGAGAACAACACTAAATGGATTTATTTAATTTAATGGACCAGTGCCTTATGGGTTTGATGTTTAAACAATTACTTACTAAATGCTGCAGAAAAGTAAACCATGTAGAGCAATCATTTACATCAAATGACTCGAACGATGCAAGATATCCAGTAATTTCACAATGCTTTAACAATGATCTAGCAGTTTTGAAACTTCGAAAGATAAAGCTTGACATACAACCATGTAAATTTGAACATTAACCAGATATCACATTCATGATCATTCAAGCATGCCAAATCACGTAAATGATGATAAACATTAATTCCACATCAAAATTTTAGACTCAGCAAGAAAAATAAAACGTGATAAATTCCCGAGCTAAGACTGCATCTGGAAAAATATTTCCAAAAATATTTTTATGTTTTTCAGAAAAGATTTAAAATAAAAAATTTAAAATTAAATTGAAAAATCTAAATTACTTTTTAAATTAAAGAAATTTTTTTTTGTATATATATATTTTATTTTCTTTTTTATTTTAGATTTTTAGATTTTTTTAATTTTTTTTAACTAAAAAGAAGAAGAAAAGTCTAAGAAATGAAAATTATTTAATCTAACTTAAACAAAAATTTATACTAATTACACAAACTAAAGATTAACGCTAACCTAAGACTAAAGAGGATTTTTTTAATTTTTAATTTTATTTAAATCAAACTTGAAATATTAAACCTAAACGTATGCTATCAAACAAAATAAGACTAAACCTAAAATCTAAACGTAACGAATATATATACAATTCAAAACACTAAACTATACTCTAAAGCCAAACCGTAAAGTTCTGAAACGCATTCACGTTGAACCCAAAGGCGACTTCTCCATACGCAACAGGTAAATGACTTACGCATAATTTTTTTTTTTAACCTTTTCACGCTCCAAATGCAGATACCTGGCCCGTAAGACAAAATCAGAATGTGCTCTTGCAGGTTTAAGACAGCGACTGAGGAATTTGTTGAGGAAGACGCATGAACGCAAGGGTTTGTAGGCTGGACGGTGGCAGAGATTAGCACGAAGAGCAGCGGATGGGTTGGAACGAGCATCAGCGTGGAAGGGTAGCCCCACACAGGTAATATTACAGTCTTTTGCAGGTGCATTGAGGGCAGGATTGGGTAGCGGAATTTGCAAGAGGATTAGATGATGGGAGCCAGACGCAGTGTATGGCAGCAGCTTCACGCAGTGCGCAGTGTAGGATGAAGGAACAACGAGGGAAAATAATGCTGGAGAAATAACGTGAAAGAGAAGCTGCTGTTGAAATATGCTGGGCGATGAGCAGATATAGTTGCGGGATTTGGTAGATGGCTGGAGCAATGGCAAGAATGGAACACACAGGAGTCTGGGTGGGCGTCTTCAGAGAATCCACGCTTGTTTTCACTGCTGCCTGCAGGTGTAATGATGTTTGGCAGCAATGAAGTGGAGAAGTGCAGGTCCAAAATTTCGAATTTTCTCCCAAAAAAAATAAGAACCCAAGCAATAGTAAACAGATTGCCCTGAGAAATCGTTGATGCTCTCCACGAAATTTTATATATGATTTTCTTTGCTCCAAAAGCACCTGTAATCTGCAGAAGAAAGGCGAACCCTAATATGATATGTGCATAAAACAAAATTTTAAACCCTGGATGATCTAAACAGTATTTACAGCTTTTGACTGCGAGATTTATCAATAATAGCAGTAATATGATCAAAATTCCAGATTTACTATAAAAAAATTTCAGAAAACTTATCATGCAATTCAGGAAAATAAACTAAATGATTAACCCAGGATCAAACCTAGTTGGGCTCTGCAAGAAAATGCTTGCGGGAGTTGGCTGGTTCAGCCGAGAACTTCCCCAAACACCCACTGATCTTCTTCAATAAGGGTTTCCTGCATAGCTCACTTCAACCATCAATAAAGAGAGGAAAAATAGTACTAGATCTCCAATGCAATAGAGATACCTGCCATTACTTCAGAAACCCTAATACCATTCAAACCCTAGCAAGTGAACAAGATACCTATGCTCAAGAATACTCTTCAAAAAAGCTGTTACTAATGGCTGAAAATTAAAATATGCAGAAAATAAAATGGCTCACAGCACTTCGAGAGAGTAACACCAGCAAGATTTTGACCCCAAAGTCTTTCTTTATTAGCACCAGAAAAGTTTACAAGAGAGCTTCTTCAGCACAACTCACAGATCGAATGATCTCAAATGACCCCTAGCACCCTATTTAAAGGAAAAATTCCCAACGGCTAGTTTGAGTGATCCACATCAAAATGATCTTGACCGCTGATGAGGATCAAGATATCTCTTAATCTCATCCGTCGAATTTTTAATGCATTAAAAAATTGAAATTCTCATAATATTATTATTTTATTATTTTTTAAGTTTTTATTCTATTTATTATTTTATTATTTTAAATTTTATTTTTTTTATTTTATTTTTTTTTTTTTTTTGTTTTTTTTTATTTATTTTAATTTTTATTATTTTTTATTATGGATCCTCAAACTCAGCCTTTGGAAAAATTTCCCTAGGACTTAGGACTTAAGACCCCTGAGGGGATTAAAACATTTCCTAACCCTCAGGACACTTTACATCATGACTTTTACAATTATACATCCAAGGGGGAAAAGCCCTTTGACATAGACCCTCATAGACCACCCAGTTCTGCGACCAAACATAATCTAGCAGATTAACACACTAGGATTCTCCTAAGACTCTAATGACAAAACTGATTCCGGCTTTGGGGTCAGGTTGAAGGAAAACTCTGTCGATCATGGATCGGTGAGACGAAAAACCTTCCGGAATGTAGATTATCATTAGAAAATTAGGTCCACCTAGGCAATTTACATACATGACTCAACTCTGCTAAGATTATTTACAATTCAAAATGCAGACTGGGCTTACAACTTAATATGATCAAGTGAATGATGACTGTCGAATGGCACGGACATGTCGATCAAGCGCTATCCCTTTTGCAAAGAAAAGGGAGTGTCATGCTATGGGTAGTTGACACGTAGTGGTCAACAGGGATCTTGATGCACACATTTCTCAATTCAGACACAAGATCAAACTCGCATTCAGGCTATTTTGGTCTTATTTCCAATCTCTCCGGAAAAGGAAGTTGGATATCTTTGGACGAGGAAGGTTCTTGTGGCCTTGAAGTGGGTTGTACTATTGGTTCAGTGTGGTTTCAACTTCAGGCATCTTTGGAGGATCTTCCTCTACAATCTCTTCAATTCTTTCAGGCTGATTTACCACTTTTCCCGACCTGAACTGGATTTCCTGGAGCGACACAGGAAATTCCTGCAGAACAGGAACAAAAATTTCCTACAACGACTATGGAGCAATTCAATAGGTTGGAATTATTGACTCTGAATTCACAAAAGTCATGGGCTCTGATTTTGCAAAACAAATGTGGGACAAACTTATTGCTTTATATGACGGGCACTTCAAAGTTAAGGAGGCAAAGCTCCAAACTCATAGAAGGCAATTTGAGAGTCTTAAAATGGATGATGAAGAAAACATATTATCATTCTTTCTATGAGTAGCTGAAGTCGTCAACTCACTTAAAAGCTTAGAAGAAAATATTGAAGAAAGCACAATTGTTCAAAAGGTCTTGAGATCTCTTCTAGATAGATTTGATTCCAAGGTAAGTGCCATAGAAGAAATGAAGGATTTGGATACTTTAAAAATGGATGAACTTCATGGAATTCTCATTGTCTATGAAATGAGAAAAGGGATCCCAAATTCCAAGGAAGCAACATTCAAAGCTTCAAAATCAAAAAATAAGGGGAAGAATTAGAATACTAGTAGTGATGACTTCGATACTGATTCTGAACTTGAACAGTTTATATGAAAGCTAAGAAAAGGATCCAAGCTAAAAGGTAAGTATCCTCTCATTTGTTTTAAATGTGGAAGGATAGGTCACTATGCTGCAAAATGTCCTCATAAATATGATAGTGATGATGAGGATGAATATAAAAAGGTGATGTTCAAAAAGAAAGGTTTTAACAAGAAGAACTTGTTCTCCAAACAAGATGATTCTGATTTTGATGAATTTGTGATCACCAAGAAGAAATCAACTAAAAATATCACTTTTCACAAAAGAAATGATGATGAGTCAGATGAGGAAAATGACTATGCTAGAAGCAAAGGAGTATTATTCATGGCATTTACAAATGATGATGACTCTGAACAAGAAGGCGAAGGAAATGTGGATGAGTTACTAATGAGTGCCGTTGAAGAAAATGAGAAATTATGAAAGAAGATTGTTTCTCTCATAGTAGAAAAGGAGGAAGCAAAAAGGAGGGAATATTTCTTGAATAATAAACTAAAAGAGAAAGAAGAGATTTTCGAAAAACATGAAACTGAAATTGTTTCACTAAGAAAAGAATTGGATCAAGTTAAAAGGAGTTGGCAAAGCTCTCAAAAACTTGATAACATCCTTAATGCTCAAAGACCTCAATATGACAAATCTGGTATTGACTTCAAAGGAGAATCATCAAGTACAAAGGAGAATGTGAATAAGGAAATCCAAAGAAGCTATGCTGACATTCTTTCCAGTCATCCAAAAGAAGAGAAATCATCTCACCAAAAACAAAAGTTCACCTTTATTAATCAAAGGAATGGATTGTGAAGAGTTCTCTCTTTTTCGAGGCTGGCAGTACAACATTTAGTGCTATAAAAATTTATGTTTTGGCTGTTTGCTAATTGGCATGATTTTCGAGGTGGAGTTCAAGCACAGAAATTGAGATAAGTTGTAATTTGTGGTTGCTGGAATTTTTACAGTGTATTTCAGTTTCTCTATAAAAGCATTCTTAGAAAAAAAGAAGAGCTCTCAAACTAGTTTTCCCTAAGAGTTGTAGGGGGTTTTTCCAGGGTCACATTGACCAAAAATCACTGTGTTATTTTCTGCGCGTGGTTGTCATAATTTCACTGAGTTTTATTTCTGCAATTTCAGCAGTTGTGAAATCTCTAAATTTGTGTTTTCAGAAAATTATTGTCATTTCCAGATTTTAGAATGTTTATCATGCTTCGATTTAAAACTAAATGCATAGACTGATAAGGAAAACTGATAACCAGAGTGGGTGTTGAAATTTCTTCATGTTATCGAGCTTGGTTGGCTGAAGCAGTTTGGGATAACAAAGTGAAAATTACAGCAAGTTGATTTTTACACAGAAAACATAAACCTTTACCACAGATTTGAAAATTTTAGTTTGGTAGGTTAGTGAAACATGTTTTTGGGTTTGAGAGTTGAAGACAGATTGGATGGGCAGAACAACTACAGTGCATGGAAGGAGAGAATCCAAAGCATCTTTGAGGAAGCAGAAGTTTGGGGCATTATGGTAAATACCACATAGAACCCAGTAGTAGTCCCTATTGACCTTGTATAGTTGGCAGCGTTTAACAAAAAGGATGCTAAGGCAAAAAGATTGATTATGGAAGGAATCAAAGACTATGTCATTCTTTATGTGAGAGGAAAGACTTATTCACATGACATGTGGACATTCTTGACCAGTGTTTACCAGATCTCAAATGAAAACAGAAAAATGGTCCTAAAGGAGAAACTGAAGGCCATTAAAATGGCTAAGACTGACAGTGCTACAACATACCTCACAAAGATCACTTCAATAAGAGATGAGTTGGCAGCCGCAGGTGAGATCATTGCACCCACTGAGTTGGTGAGGATTGTTTTGAATTGTCTTCCCAAGACTTGGGAGAATTTTGTGGATGGCATTGTTGCACGGGAAAACCTTCCCAATTCGGAGAGGTTGTGAGATGATTGCATTCAGAATGAGATCACAAAGAACCATCTTGGGGCAGCCAAACAGGTGGAGGAGGATGACAATGTGGCATTGTTAGCAAGAGGCAAGAAGGGCAGAGCAAACAAGCAAGCTTCCAACAGTGGAGGCAAAGGCAAAGGTAAAGGCAAGCATCAAAACAAGGAGAAGGACTATTCCAAAGTCAAATGTTGGGACACTATGCTGTTGTGTGTCCGGAGAAGAAGAACAAGAAAGGGAAAGACAAACCCATGGCAACTTCTACAGAGATACAAAGCTTTTTAGAGAGACGTGATCGGGAGTTTTGGTTCATATCTTGTGAGGCCACTAGTGCAAGATTACCTACCATACAAGTTCAGAGGGAGTGTGCATTCCCTGCTACTAGTAGAGCATATTCTAGCATTTGGTATGTTGACAGTGGCGCTTCCTGCCACATGACAAGAGTCAGAGAGTACTTCTCAGAGCTTTCAGAGGGTGAGACTGATATGGAGGTAGTACTTGGTGATGACAACATTGTTAGAGTAGTCGGTGTGGGGACATTGACATTTGATAGGGGACCCAAACCTCCCTTGAAAGTGTCAGATGTTCTATATGTGCCTGGAATGAAGAAGAACCAATATCCATCTCAGCACTTGTGGATAGAGGGTATGATGTGTTGTTCAGGAGAGGGCAGGTGCTTATATATCCTAGGGGAACTCCAGCTTCTTCAACTAGAGAGATTGGTGTGCGCCATGCCAAGGTGTACAAGTTCTCATTCTAGCCCTTGATGGCATTGAGTAGTAGCACCCGAGATAGGACCGACAACAGATCTAGCAGTTTAGAGTTGTGTATGGGGCACATGTATCATTGGGCCTTTAGTACATTGTGGGAGATCACCACTAGTGTGCTAGATTTCATTTCTAATCACCATGATGTAGGCAGAGGATGTGCTATGGGGACAGATCCCCTTTTCCGAGCAGTGACAACAGAGTGACCGAGATCATTGACTTGATCCATACCGATGTGAGTGGTCGAATGTCTTATGTATCCTTGCGTGGCTATGAGTACCATATTTTATTCATTGATGACCACTCCAAGAAGACTTGGATTATTTCTTGAAGACCAAGAGTGAGGTCTTTAAGTGGTTTCAAGAGTTCAAAGCTCTTGTGGAGACCTAGACAGGTAGGAAGGTTAAGGTCCTCAGGTCAGACAATGGAGGGCAGTATACCCTTGGTGTGTTTGTTGATTTTTGTGCTGAGGCAAGCATTAGGAGGGATTTCATAGTTCCTTACTAACCCCAGCAGAATGGGGTTGCAGAGAGGAAAAATAGATCCATTGCAGGGGCTGCCAAAGCCATGCTTCATGATCAAGGGTTACCTTTATTTTTGCGGGCAGAGGCCTGCAACACTGCTGTGTACTTGCAGAACAGGAGTCCACATCGTGCTTTGGGGAATGTGACTCTGGAGGAGGTTTTTTTTGGGAAGAAGCCTGATGTTGGGCACTTTCGTATCTTTGGGTGCCTTACATATTCCTATGTCCCCATGGAGAACAGGGCCAAGCTAGAGCCCACTGCAGACAAGGGTATCTTTGTGGGTTATAGCGAGACCTTGAAAGATTATCGGATTTATATTCCTGCGCAGAGGAAAGTGGTTGTCAGGT
Source organism: Pinus taeda (assembly GCA_000404065.3). Classification (NCBI taxonomy): domain Eukaryota; kingdom Viridiplantae; phylum Streptophyta; class Pinopsida; order Pinales; family Pinaceae; genus Pinus; species Pinus taeda. The sequence goes on from APFE030506126.1 coordinate 41,537, forward strand.
GGGATGTAAAGTTCGAGGAGGAGAGAGCTTTTAGGAGGTCACGGGAGTTAGAGTATCCAAAGTCACCAAATCCTCAGGAGCAGCTGAGTCAGTCACAGGGATCCAGTGGTCAGGGATCTAGAGGTACATCGATTACAGTGTCAGGTCCGTCAGTGAGCAGTGGCTCTCAGAGTCAAATGGGTGGTTCTTCGGGCAGCATGCAGGGCAGTCCACATAGCAGTTCATAGGGTAGTCCACTAATGGACAGTTCGCACGGTACTTCAGCATCTAGAGGTGCAAATTCAGGCATGAGGTCAGTTGACAGGCCTTCAGAAGTTTAGGCTTTTGATGTTGATGAGGATTCTTTCACTCCGATGGGAGAAGCATGCTCAGGGAAGAGGAAGCCCAAGTGGCTTCAAGATACCATGTGCAAGGCCACATCAGTTGCTGGGGCAAAGAGACAGGTTAGAGAGAGTAAACCCCCTGAGCGGTTTTGTAGTTACATGGCATTGGTAACAAGCATTGTTGACTCCGAGCCTTTTAGTTATGAGGACGCAGCCAGCTAGCAGGTCTGGAGAGAGGCCATGATGGAGGAGTATTGTTCTATTATGAAGAACGATGTTTGGGAGGTAGTGCCGAGGCCTGAAGGTAAATCAGTTGTTACTTCTAGATGGCTCTACAAGATAAAGCATGTTGTAGATGGCAGCATCAAGAAGTTCAAGGCTCGATTTGTGGCGAGAGGGTTCTCACAGGTAGAGGGAGTTGACTATGAGGAGACCTATGCTCCCGTAGCTTGGTATACATCTATTCGCTCCATTATATCGATTGTAGCAGAGATGTGTTGGAAGATCCACCAAATGGATGTGAAGACCGCATTTCTCAATGACTTCATTTAGGAGGAGGTTTATATTGAGTAGCCGCAGGGCTTTGAGGTGCATGGGAAGGAGTCCCATGTATGTAGATTGAAAAAGGCACTCTATGGCCTGAAGCAAGCTCCTAGAGCTTGGTACTCGAGGATTGATACATACTTGCAGCAGTTGGGTTTTACAAAGAGTGAGGCTGATTTGCACCTATACTTCATTGTGGTGGGTGAGGAGCCTCTCATTCTGGTGTTGTATGTTGATGATTTGATCATCATTGGTGCAGAGAGACTCATTGAGGGCTGCAAGAGAGATCTTGATTCAGAGTTTGAGACGAAGGATATCGGCTTGATGCATTATTTTCTGGGATTGGAGGTGTGCCAAGAGGAGGGGCATTTCTTCCTGGGACAAGGGAAGTACATTGTGGATATTCTTAGCAGATTTCACATGGAGGACTGCAAAGCCATGTCTACACCTATGATCACTAACTGGAAGAAGCTTCACGCTTCTGATTCCGAGTTGGTGGATCCTACTCTATATAGATAGTTGATTGGTTGTTTGATGTATTTGGTCAACACTCGACCAGCTATACATTTAGCAGTTAACACTATGAGTCAGTTCATGTGTGAGCCCAAGAGAGTGCACAGGGTGGCTGCAAAACACATTCTTCGTTACTTGCAGGGGACTGTGGATTTTGGTTTGGATTATAGACAGGGTGATGGAGTGAGATTGGTAGGGTACACAGATTCGGATTAGGCAGGTTGTGCTTTAGGTAGGAAGAGTACTTCCGGGTGTTGTTTTGGGTTGGGTTCTGCAGTTGTGTCGTGGATCAGTTGGAAACAACAGTCAGTTGCATTGAGCTCAGCTGAGGCAGAGTATATGGCTACTAGTTTGGCTAGTTGTGAGGCCATATGGCTTCGCAAGATGTTGTTTGGTCTATTTGGTCAGGCATTGAGACCTTTAGTAATTTACCGTGATAATTAGAGTGGCATAAAACTCACGGAGAATCCAGTTTTTCATGACAGGTCAAAGCATATTGAGATCAAGTATCACTTCATTAGAGACTAGGTCCAAAAGGGAGCTGTCAAGCTTGAGTACATTTCCACAAATGAGCAGGTAGCAGACATTTACACCAAAGCCTTACCATGGGGTAAGCATGTATACTTCAGAGACAAGATGGGAGTGGTGAGGAACACTTTCCTCGGTAAGAGGGAGTGTTAAAATTTGGGTACCAAAGGACAAGTGGTTCCTTAAGGCTTTGATCTTTGGCCTAGGGAAAAGTGTCCAAATTTATTTTTTACTTTTCTTCTAAAGTGACTTTATAAGTGGTAAAGTCAATTTAATTTAAAAGTGACTCTATTAGTGGTAAAGTTACATTCTAATTTAAAAGTGACTTTATAAGTGGTAAAGTTACATTCTAATTTAAATGTGACTTTATTAAAGTGAATGAAGAATTAGAAAGTGAAAAAGTGACTATGGAAATAAAAGGGTAAGTGGGTCTTTATTTAAGTGGGTGAGTTAAAAAATAGAAAGTGAAAATTAAATGCACATTTATTCTCATCCTTAGATCTAAATGAATCTCAGCCATTAGATCTTAGGATAACCAAAAGGTCATTTAGAGAATAAAAGGAGAAGAGAAAAGGAAAAGATCAATTCATTCTTTCATGAGCATTTGAGAGAGAGAGGAGAGAGTGTTGACCACTACGTGTCAACTACCCATAGCAGTACACCCCCTTTTCTTCGGAAAAGAGATAACGCTTGATCGACGTGTTCGTGCCATTTGACAATCATCGTCGACCTTATCATATTATGTTGTAAACCCAGTCTGCATGTGTAAATTGTAAATAATCTTAGCAGAGTTGTGTCATGTATGTAAATTGCCTAGGTGGACCTAATTTTCTAGTGATAATCTATGTTCCGAAAGGTTTTTTGTCTCACCGATCCATGATCGACAGAGTTTTCCTTCAGACTAACCCCAAAGCCAGAATGAATTTTGTCATTAGAATTTTAGGGGAATCCTAATGCATTGATCTGCTAGATTATAGTTGTGTCGCAGAACTGGGTGATCTATGAGGGTCTATGTCAAATGGGTTTTCCCCCTTGAGATGTAAAATTGTAAAAGTCATGATGTAAAATTTCTTGAGGGTTAGAAAATGTTTTAATCCCCTCATAAGTCCTAAGTCCTAGGTCCTAGGTGATTTTTCCAAAGGGCTAAGTTCAAGGATCCAAAAATAAAAACTTAAAAAATTACTAGAAATGAAAAATGAAAATAAATAAATTAAAAAAAATACAATATAGTAATAAAATATATATATATTTTAAAACTAATAAAATAAATAAGTCAAATTTTTGAGTAAATACATGCAGAATTTTAATTTTTTAATATATTAAAAGGCATTTAAAAATTCGACGGATGAGGGATTTTGATCCTCATCGAAGGTCGAGATCATTTTGACATGGATCACTCGAACTAGCCGTTGGGAATTTTTCCTTTAAATAGGGTGCTAGGAGTCATTTCAGATCAGATTAGATCTGAGAGTCTGGTGCTAAAGAAAGCTCTCTTTTAGTCATTTTTGTGCACTAAAGAAAGACTTTGGGGTTAAAAATCTTGCTGGTGTTACTCTTCTGGAAATGCTATAAGATCTTTTATTCTTTCTACATAATTTTATTTTCAGCTATTGATTTTAGCTTGATGAAGATTGATTCAGGCACAGGTATCTCGTCTGATCTCTAGGGTTTGAATGATAGTTTAGATTCTGAAATATAATGGCAGGTATCTCCATTTGATCTGGATTTCACTATCGTTTTTTCCCTCTATGTTAATGGTTGATTGTAAGTTGTGCAGGAAATCCTTTTTTTTAGATTACTGGGCGTTAGGGGAAGTTCTCGGCTGAACCAACCAACTCCCGGATTGTGTTTTCTGAAAGAGCCCAGCTAGTTTTTAATCCCGGGCTTATCATCTGAATTTTTTTTAATGAATGCATGAAGGGTTTTCTGAAGTATCTCATATTAAATTTAAATTCTGAAAATATTACTGTGGCTTATTGACAAATCTGGCTTCTAAAGAGTCGAAAATCTGTAAATACTGTAAATTTTTAGCTGGTTTTAGGGTTTTCAGTTTTGTTTTTGGCACATTTTACTTCTGGGTTCTCTGTTTTTGCCATTACAGGTTGCAGATATAGATCTTGAAAATTTTCGGGGTTTTCATTAGACAAATCTGAATGCAGGGCAAATTTAAAATTTACTGGAAAATTTGCAGGGTTTTTTTTGAAGAAATTTGAGATTCTCCAAGCTATCTATTTGCTGGGGTTTCATTTAAAATTGCTTTCCAAGAATATCAACCAGCAATCTTGCATTCCAAGGGTTTTAAGATCATTCATTTTCAGATCTAAATTTTTTTTATGAGGGTTTCAAGAAATCTGAAGGAGAGCAAGCTAAAAAAAATAAAAATTTAAGATTTCTGGAACACATTTAGAGGAAGTTTTTCTGTCTGCTTCCTGGGTTTTTAGTTTTTTTGTTGCCTGAGGTTATTTTTCTAGTAGAAAATTTCGAATTGCGTATGCTGTCTTGGGGTTTTCAGCTCCTCTCACTCTGCTGCAAATCAAATCCCAATCTCCACACAGCTGTTCCATTTCTCTATAGTTAAACGCACTTAATGTTTATTTTGAAGTTAGCTATGTGAAAGTGGTAGCTAGTCAACATTTAAATTTTATGATCATTTGAAGCATTTAATTTTTCTTTAAGTTTAATTGCTGGATCATCGTTAAGGCATTGTGCATCTGTTGAAAATCTTACATCGCTCGGGTTATTTGATGATAAATGATTATTTTACATGAGTTTATATTTCTGCAGCATTTGATAAATAATCGTTTAATCATTTATTTCATAAGGCACTGGTTTTTTAACTTTATAAAATCAATTAAGTGCTTGTTTCTTCTCGTGTCTCCCAAACCAATTGGTCCCTAGTTGGTCATCCATTATCCAATAGGGTCTACCCCCCTTAGCCGCGGGGGACAGGCTTAAATGGAGAGATCGGGGATCAGGGTGACAGCCCCTGGTCTGAGCGTTGTCGTGACAATCTGTGCGACAATAGAGAGCAAGGATAAAATTTCTTAGTGAAGGAGAGCAACAAGAAGACATTTCAGCAAATTTGGGCAGCAACATTTATTGGCACGCATCCCAAAGAAAAATCGTACGGCAGGAGAAAGGCACAAAAATCAAGGAAGAGGGACAACAAGTTTTGGGCACATTTTTCAAGGTTGGCCGTAAAGTATTTAACGCTGTTTTATTGCTGTAAAAATTTCTGTTTTGGTTGTTCGTTGGTTGGCACGATTTTCGAGGTGGAGTTCAAACACGGAAATCAAGATAAGTTGTAATTTGTGGTTGCTGGAATTTTTACTGTGTATTTTAGTTTCTCTGTAAAAGCATTTTCAGAAATAAAGAAGAGCTCTCAAACTAGTTTTCCCCAAGAGTTGTAGGGGGGTTTTCCAATGTGACATTGACCAAAAATCATTGTGTTATTTTTTGCGTGTCACTGTCATAATTTTGCTGTGTTTTATTTCTGCAATTTCAGGAGTTGTGAAATCTCTAAATTTGTGTTTTCAGAAAAATATTATCATTTCTAGATTTTAGAATTTTTATCATGCTTGGATTTAAAACTAAATGCATGGAGTGATAAGGAAAGCTGATAACTGGAGTGGGGGTTGAAATTTCTTCATGGTATCAGAGCTTGGTTGGTTGAAAAGTGCAGTTTGGGACAAGAAAGTGAAAATTACAGCAAGCTATTTTTTACACAGAAAAGCGAAACCTTTACCACAAATTTGAAAATTTCAGTTTGGTAGGATAGTGAAACATGTCTTTGGGTTTGAGAGTTGAAGACAGGTTGGATGGGTAGAACAACTACAGTGCATGGAAGGAGAGAATCCAGAGCGTCTTTGAGGAAGCAAAAGTCTGGGGAATTATGGTAAATACCACATAGAACCTAGTAGCAGTACCTGCTGACCCTGTACAGTTGGCAGAATTTAACAAAAAGAATGCTAAGGAAAAAAAATTGGTTCTGGAAGGAATCTAAGATCATGTCATTCCTCATGTGAGAGAAAAGACTTATGCACATGAGATGTGGATAGCCTTGACCAGTCTTTACCAGAGTTCAAATGAAAACCGAAAACCGTCCTAAAGGCCATTAAAATGGCTAAGACTGACAATGCTACAACATACCTCACAAAGATCACTTCAGTGAGAGATGAGTTGGCAGCCGCAGGTGAGATCATTGCATCCACTGAGTTGGTGAGAATTGCTTTGAATGGTCTTCCCAAGACTTAGGAGAATTTTGTGGATGGCATGGTTGCACGGGAAAACGTTCCCAATTGGGAGAGGCTGTGGGATGATTGCATTCAGAATGAGATCACAAAGAACCATCTTGGGGCAGCCAAACAGGTGGAGGAGGATGACAATGTGGCATTGTTAGCAAGAGGCAAGAAGGGCAGAGCCATCTATGATAGCTCGCTACTGTTTTCTCTATTAAACCAAATTCTTCGAGAGGTGTACCGCTTTCGTCCTCAGAGCCATTGTCAGTCTCCCTGGTTCGTGTAGAATTGAGAGCCCAAACTTGGGTGCTATGTGCTGTTTTGGTTTAGTTTTGTCAGTAAACGGTTAGATATCCCCTCGCGATGCTCGGATCCAGTGCTGGTGGTGTGGAATCCGGCCATGCGAAGGCCTCTACTCCTAAATCAAGCAGGCCTTGAGAGGCCTTCACGCAAAGACAAGTATTGTTATTGGGTTGAGTCCTAAATCCTTGTTATCGGGGCGAGCCCTAAAACCTTGTTATTGAGCCAACCCCTAAAACGCTGTAATAAGCAGTCTTCGAACTAGCCTTTCGGTAAATACTGGATAAAAATGCGATTTCAGAAAGTTATTGTCGTCTCGCCATAAAATCACGGTCTTTGAGTAATATAGGAGACGACTATCGCCTTGTTGCCGAGAAATCAATCAATGGGCCATCGAAGACATGTTCCATATGTGGCTGAGGATGAACAACTTTTTCGAGTAAATCGATTTGCAAGTAGTCCCTGGTAGAAACGTCTTTTTAAATCAGTTATGGTATATTGACTGTGTGTAATGGTATATTGAGGTGAATCGATATATTGACTGTGTGTAATGGTATATTGACTATGTGTAATGGTATATATTGACTGCGTGTAATGGTATATTGACTGTCCGTATAAACGCCATGCCCCACATAACAGTGCGCTTATGTGCCAAAACGGATTCCTAGTTAATGTCCATTATCAAATGTTGATTGATATACAGTGATAGCATGTGATAAGGTGATAGCGTGCTCCAATTGAGAGTGGTAACACAAGCACGCATTTGTTTATGCAGCAATATATGTTACAGTGGCAGCAAGCGCTCAAACATTTTTTTTTTGCGGTGATATATATATATATATATGGTGATATATGTTATCAGTATTCATTTCAATGATCAATAATATAAATGGCGTAGCAGAATTTTGAATGATTTTGAATATATTTCCATATCAAAATCATTTTTAGCAGCGGAAGTTTTTTAAGAGCAATTTTTTTTCTCGCCATCAGAAGTATTAGTCTATCAGCAAAAGTTTTTTATCAGCAGAAGTAATCTTTTACAGAATGCATTCAATCATCTCTATGATAGGAATAGTTCTCACTGGCAAGGAGAACTATCCTGACTGGTCCCGGATGGTACAACACACCCTCATCTTCAATGAGTTGTGGAGAGGAGTGTGTGTCGGAGGAGACAGTGACCCAGAAAAGCCTACATCAGACAAAGAGCTCGCCATCTGGGAAAACAAGAACAGCAAAGAGTATGCATTAATCGCTCTGTAAATAAAGAGGTGATTCACCATATTTCATCATATTCAACTGCCTTTGAAGCTTTACAAAAGCTGAAAGAACTCTATGACTCATATTCTGCACTTGAAGTCATCCAACTCATGATTAAACTCTTCACTCTTGAACTGCAAAATAATGATCCTCTTGCTCTTGCATCTGAAATAAAGTCTATAATGCATGATATCAAATCCACTAAGGTTGAGCTGGATATCTCTCTTATTTCTTTTTTCAAGGCACTTTATCCTACATACTCCAATTATCTTGAGTCTTTGCAAGCAAATGGAAATCTCAAAGATATAACCTTTGACTCTCTTGTGAAAAAGTTTGCTGAAAGAGAAAAAGCCTTTGGAAAGAAGACAACCTTTGAATCTTCTGAAGAGACTGTGTGCCTTGCTCATAAAGAAAAGTATTCTGCTCAAGATTCTACAAGAGGAAGAGGTGGACGAAGAGGAAGAGGAAGATATTTTAGAGGCAGGGGGGGCAGGCATTCTCAAGGAGAAAAGGCAGACTTACATTGTATTCGCTGCAAAAGAAATGGATCACATGATGCCTCTACATGCAAGCTACCTGTTGGCATTATGTTTCTGGTATGGTTATATGTTACATATGTTGTACTTGATGGAAACACCCATGGCATGGCTCTCAATATGATGAGAATTAAGAAGTACGCAGGAGAAACGTTCACGGGATTTTATGCAGAGAAAATTTTATAAAAGTTTATTTCATGTGGAGAAAAGTTCACGGAATTTTATGCAGAGAAAAGTTTATTTCATGTGGGAAAACTTACCTTTGGTCCATGGTAGTTAGTCCTTGGAATTTGAACCTATGGTTTTTGGACCATGGCATCTCGACAGACGTGTTGATCTCTAGTATTGAGTTGATGGTATTGGTTTGTTATGGTTTTGGCCCGTGGTATTGGTCCATGATTTGAGGAAGAGCTTGCCTATATAAAGCAAAGGAGATCATTTGGCTTGTGTATGCTTTTGGGTTGAATATCTTAAGATCTAATATTGGGTTATTGTTTCAAAAGCTCGATCTATATGAAAGTGAAGTGGAAAGCGAATCTGTGAAGGGTGATCTCGCGAGCGTTGCAGCTGCGGAACCGCAGGAGGCGCCGCAGGAGACGCCGCAGGAGGCACCGCAGGAGATGCCGCAGGAGGCGCCGCAGGAGGTGCCACAGAAAGTGCCGCAGGAGACGCTACAGGAGGCGGCGCAGGAGACGCCGCAGGAGGCGGCGCAGGAGACGCCGCAGGAGGCGCCACAGGAGGCACCGCAGGAGGCACCATAGGAGGCGCCGCAGGAGGCACCGTAGGAGGCGCCGCAGGAGGCACCGCAGAAGGTGCCACAGGAGACGCCGCCACAGGAGATGCCACAGAAGGCACTGCAGGAGACGCCACAGGAGGCGCCACAGGAGGCGCTGCAGGAGACGCCGCAGGAGACGTCGCAGGGGGCGCCGCAGGAGACGTCCCAGGAGGCGCCGCAAGAGGCGCCGCAGGAGACGCCACAGGAGGCGCCGCAGAAAGTGTTCTGGGTTTAGTTTCTGTTATTGCTGATCTGGTTATTGCAGCTGACTGTATAATTTACTGTACTTGATGATCATTTGATGTATATGGATCCAGTTTGAAAATTTATGAAAAGTGGTCCTTGAAAAGAAGTAGGGGTTGTAGCTCCCTTTCAGGAGAGACTGGAAAACGAGAGAGAGTTGTAGCTCTCAGCAGGTTGCAGCCTGCGTACTGGTAAAGGACTGCACCAGTACAAGACCATTGTAAAAGGAGTTTCTAATTTGAAGAAAGATAGAGACATATTGCAGCAGGTGGTTTTCACCCACATTGG
>APFE030506126.1:53142-67132 GCA_000404065.3 Pinus taeda
GATAGATCTATACCTCAGCAGGTTGCAAGAGATTCGGGACCAACTTACTTCCATAGGGGCCACACTGGATCAGGAGTTTATGGTGAGGACCGCCCTGAATGCAGTCTCTGAGGATTGGGAAACATTTGTCCAAAGAATTTTGGGCAAAGTTGATCTTCCTGGATGGGAAGAAATGTGGGCAGCTCTTCGCCAAGAAGAGATCAAACAGTTGACCAAGGCGGGAAGTAGTAGCAAAGGAGGTTGAATCAAGAAAGAGGAAGAGGAGGATGCGGCTCTAGCATCTGCAGGATAGCAGGGGAAGAGGAAGAAGAAGGACATCTCCAAGGTGAAGTGCTTCCATTGTGGGGATCTGGGTCATTATACAAACCAGTGTCCTAGGAAGAAGAATAAGGAAGAGGCTTCTGACTTCAAAGCAGCTCCGGCTGAGGCGAAGAAAGAAGTCGAGACTGATGACGACTATGCCATGAGTGCTCATGCACCTCTAGAGAAGCAGTGGGGAGACATCGAGCAATAGTCAGGAGGACTAAAAAAGATGAGGGGCACGATCCTTGAGGTACCCAAACTCTTGGATCATATATGGCTACAAAAGCCCCAAGTGACAATAGCAAGATGATGGATGTCAGTATGTGCCAATGTGTTTATTTCATGTTGTTATTGCTTTATATGTTTAACAATATGAAGAAAAAAATGAATATATTATGCAATTTTTATGCTTGCCGATATTTGCCGGTATTTTCGTCGATATTGCCGGTAAGATGTTCTCTGGACCCTCACCAATATTTTGCCAATAGCGATATTTTCAACACTACTTTAACCTTTCCTCATTTCATTTTGAAAGCAAGGTTAATACAGGCATAGATTTGCAATCAGCCGGAGTTTAGCAGCAGATTTAATTACATTTTTACTGTTGTATAATTGCATTGCATAAATAGATATTGGCTTTAGTAACTTTTGCAAACAAATTTCTGAAAAAATTTTACTATTGTCCATTAGTTTATTTCTGAGTTTTTAGATCAAATACATCAATAGATCAAAAAGAATTAAACTCAAAAATTTTCTAACTTTAGCAACAGATTTAATTTACATTTTTACTGTTGTATAATTGCACAAATAGAAGTTAGTTACAGTAACTTTTGCAAATAAAATTCTGAAAAATGTTTTACTATTGTTCAGTAGTTTATTTCTGAGTTTTTAAGATCAAATACATCAATAGATCAAAAAGAATTAAACTCAGAAATTTTATGAATTGTAGTTATTAGTTTGTCATTTAAAAATTTTATTCTTATACATAGAAATTTATGAATATTGCATGGATACAACACTGTTGTTTTAGAATATATTGTTGATGTTAACATTTGATGTAAGAGCGATTACTAAACTAATATTTCATTAATGTGATTTGAGTTTAAAATATTTAGTTTAATTTCTGAAGTTCATTTGTTTTTTACATGCTTATGCAAATAGGACTAATATAGCTTTACTTATGCATCTAATGATCTTGATTGAGTATTACATACAAATGAATTTTTGAATTTAAAGGTGTTTTGTTCCAGCGTTTTACTTTTCAATCCATTGTGCATTTCAGTAATTATTTGTGCAGATTTTACATTTTGCAATGCTGGTATAAGTACCTACTTTCACATTTAGATCACCACCTTCCTGAGCCTTAAGCTAAGTAACATTTAAGACATATTTCAGAAATAATTTTAGGCCCTCATTTAACAAAAATTAACCAAGTCCCTACATTTGACATGGTTTTAAATTTTGCATTTGCATATGAAACAGTCGAGTCTTTTCAGCAGCATTTTTTCATCATTTACTTGAACCTTAATTCCTTCGCAAGATATTTGACTCCACAAGGCACTGGTATCAATTTCTTCAAAACATTTTGAATCCTTAAAATATTACGCAATCTAAAACAAGTATTAGTTGCTTAGTTGTGTCTCTCAGGTTGGTTGGTTCCCAACTAATCTTTCATTTTTCCATTTCCATAGGGTCTACCCCCCTTAGTCTGCTTTTAGGAGACAACTCAAACAGAGTGATTGGGGATCAATGTAACAACCCCCGATCTGAGCCGTTGTCGCAGTGTCTAGACATTCTGTGCAACAACATTTTTTGACGTCGTTGCCAAGGATAGAGTTTTTTTTGTCCTTGGTCCTTACGACATTTTTTTCTAATCTTCTAATCTCTTCTGCCATTCATTAGCCCGTCAAGCGGCACAACATTTTTTGGCGCTGTTATCGGGGACCAATTTATTGGACCTTGCTTTGTGACATTCGTCTTAATCATATTTATCTTCTCAATCTTTCATCATTGCTTATCCTAAATTATCAGGAAACGAATACGGGTACGGGGTTTGAAACGGATACGACAAATTTTCAAAAAATCTGGATACGATACGACAGGAAACGGCACATAATATATATATATATATATATTAAAAATAAAAAATTCATATTACCATTCATATTTCAGAATCTAGATTATCATCTATGATTTATCATGATTCATGATTCATCATCATCAATTCAAGTTTCAAGTTCAAGTCCTGTCTGTTCACCATCATGCCCAAAAAGCTGAAAAGTCGCAAACTTTGCATGTATATTGTCTAATGGTTTGATTTTACATTAATGTACATGAATCAGTGTGTGTGTGTCTATTTAAAATTTGCATATATCATGTATTTTAGTCAACTGGTTCTGGTCTGGTCCCGGTCTATCACTTGGCCAGTTCCAGTTTTGATAGCAGTGCTCACAAACAGGAAAAATGCACACTCCCAGATTGCATTAACAGCCAGCTATGCATGGCATAAAACTAAACAATAAAGTGAAAGGTTGGAAATATATTCTTTATGTTGCTTGTTACAACAGTCAATAAAAATACTTTTAAAGTGTAGTATTCTGTTTTTCTTTGTAAAGCTTCTATCATTTAATCAATAATACAATAATCAGTAATACAAAATTCTATCATTTAATCAATAATACAATAATCAATAATACAAAGGGGTTCCTCAGAGAGTTTGGGGTTTTAGATGATGTTACGCAACAAAAAATTATCTTGGCATTTGCAACAAATCAAGACTTTGAGTACCATAAAAAAAAACTATGAGTTCTAATAATTTGGTAGCAGACCCACCTCCATGGATTATGGAGCAACACACCCACATTCGAGAAGATGCAAATTTATAAATGCAGTGAGATACAAGGCTATGATCATAATGGACAAATGAGTTTTCTTGTTCATTCTTCATCTGATTTTACCAGAATAATGCCCTATGACAAAAAGGGATTAATCAAGGTTGGTGCTACTAGAATGTTGATTCATTCTTCACTAAAATTATTTGTGAAGTGTCAAGTCTTGTAGAAAAGCTTGGAAGTCTTGGTCCTTGCAATCAGGATGATTCTATTTCCATTGATTGTAAGGGCCTTCTTTTGGAAACTACCCACCCATTTCAAGATAGCTCTTCTCCTATACTTCTACATGTTGAGGATAACAAGCTCCAAGGTACTTAAAAACTACCCCAGACAGAACTTCATACTCTTGTACGATACAATTTATAAATAAGATTATCATTCCAAGCCAGACATTCATTAAAATGATCAAAAGGTTGATTCTTATAGATTGAATAAGCTTAAAATCTCAGATAATCTGGCTACTAATGCCGCATTACTCACTCACTGTACAGTGTAGAGAAAACGAAACACGCTGCTAATGCCGCAGAAACTTGAAAGCAAGAAATCATTGTGTTTAAACTTTAGACTCTAGAGATGAATCAAAAGATAAAAAGAGACAAAGATTATCAGTTGTGTACCAAGTCCAACGATGCCGACAGGTTCATTAACTTTCAACGGGCAGCGAAACTCTCAGTGGTGGCAGTGAACTCAGCACTCAGCAGTTAGCGCTCTTGTCGTTTAGGAATTAGGTTAGGGTAGAATGAATCATAAACCATGCCCGTAAAGTTAAAAGTTACAACTTCAAAACTTAAAATGCTAAATTTTGAAAATCTGTTCTCGGCGGGCAAGGTTTTTGCTGACCAAACGTTTTGAAAATTTTAAAATATGTATCACAATTTGCTGAAACGTATTGGTTTTTTTTAAATGGGAGGGTTTTTTCAGGAAAACACCTGAAAAACGGCTAGAAAAAAACCCAAATCACCCAAAACGTTTTTGAGCTGTTTTTTTGCCGTTTCTGAGGTGAATACGTATCCAAAATGCAAAACGGCGTTTTGGCCTTTCAGGCAGCCGTTTCCGGTATCCTAGTATGGAGGTAGTACTTGGTGATGACAACATTGCTAGAGCAGTCAGTGCGGGGACATTGACATTTGATAGGGGATCCAAACCTCCCTTGATAGTGTTAGAACCTAGTTACACTTTTTAACAACTACTTAGGTTAATTTCTCTATCTTTTGGCAAGGGCGCAGAAGCTATTGACAAAGTGTTGTGCAGGGGTTTAGAGAAGTGGAGCCAAGAGAGATAAGGGTTGGAGATAGGAGGGATTTCTCTACAGAGAATTTAGCCAGAGTTGGGAAAGATTTCCAATGGTGGATTTGGGCTTAATTCAGCAGTATCAGTTTTGCGGGGCATTTTCTGGCCAAATTGGGACATTCACACTTATTGGGGGTCACTAGGGTTCGATGGATTCAACCCAAACCCTTTTTGTGTTTTTGTGGATTTATTGAGAGGAGACCACAGTTAATTTTGCAAAATTCCGAGCAACATTTGGACCAGTAACCTACATTCTTATAGTAGGGCGTATCACGTGTTAGTTGAAAAGTTCACATCACTTTGTGGGTTCAGTTTTGGTTTAGAATCGGGACAAATTGTTGTTGGGTATTCCTGGGTTTGAGGAGTGGAGTCTGTGGGTGCAAATTCAGAGCATTTTGGGCATTATTTTGAGCAGAACGCCCATTTCTAGTTCGTAGCTTGTAACAAATTTTCTGGATAGTGCACATTATCAATTTGGAGCCCTTTCAGCGATTGGATCAACGAGATTTCACCTGGGGTTTGCCTCATTTGCATAACAGACCCTAGTTATATAATTCCTTTCCATTTATGTTCTCAAATTTCTTTATTAATAAAATGGCTCAGTTGTTTGGCTTAGTGTCTTGCATATTTGGATATGCATGCTTGGAATTTGTTTATTGTTGTTGCTTGCTTCTTCATGTCTCTCTTATTTGTTGTAAATTTCGATTTACGATATTACAGTGGTATCAGAACATGATTTTGACAAGTTGTGGGTCTAAATCATGGTAATGCCAAAGATGCTATTGTTGGGCCAAAATTCTAGAGGCTGAAACTTTAGTCTAGCATTAATGTTTAGATTTACTTATGCAAGAAGATGTCTCAACAAAAGAAATTCCTTGTGAAATTTGAAAATTGTCATAGGAATTTCGCAATATTAGTGGAACTGTTCGAAGAATGGGCATCACCAAGGGCATCAAGAAGAAAAATTAGTTACATAACTTGCAAATGAATGAAATGAGGAGAGCATGGTTGTTGAACAAAATGCCAGTAACAATACTGCAAAAATAAAGATTGAAGATAAAGACAGTGACAAAATAAGACAAGACATACTTGTTGAGGAGGGAATTGATCTAGATACATTCTAGCCAGTCCAACATGAGGCTAATGGCACGTAGTAGGAGCACGTAGATGTTAGAAAAAAGGAAAGCGACAACTATTATGTCTTATTTTCGTTAATCTTGATAGTGCTTATGGAGCTTTAGTTATCTTCTTTAGTTAGATCTTTCATCAAACAATATCAAGAAGAATAACAGTAACAAAAAGAGGACACAAATATAGGCTCTCAGCCAGGGCAAAACCCCTCCAAGGGGAAAACCTCGAAGCTCTTCTCTTCTTAGAATCTGCTTCATAGGAGATAGAAAGACCCAATCCCTAGACCAAGTCCTTCTCCCAGTATCAAGTCTACCCTTTCTCAAGTCCTTTTATTTTACACTAACCTGCCAGCTACAACAATACTACTCAACTTGCAACTTCGACCCAACAACTTCATCCTTGCAACTTCTTTGAAACTATAATATAACCTCCTGCTATGTTAATTTTTGGTATGTTCTATGCTTAAGAGCAATTTACTTCAATTTTCTTATTAGCCCAATATTAATATCCAGTTTAGTAATCACGTCAGCATGATAGTAAAATGCAGATAGAACATAATCATAAATAGTAGAAGACAAGCCAAGACAAGAGGACACAAGATGTGGCACCAACCAGGGATAAACCCCAATGTGGGGAACCCTTGATCAATTCTTCTCATATTCTTCAATAGTTCAGTAGAGAGAGAGATAGTACAAATATACAAATATGATATTTTATGACTGCAAAAACAAACCCTAACCAACAAAGTCAATGCTGGTCAAACAGGTCAGATTTGACCCCAAATCAGATCGGTCAAAGCTCAATCAACTCAGCCTCCAACAACAAGATGAAACAGCCCAAAACAGTCTGAAAATCCAGTGAAACGAAGGTCAACAAAAGACAACCTGCAACCAACAATTGGGGCAATCAACGCTAGTCAAACCAAAGGTCAGATCACCTCAGTTTGCGTGCCAAAATCTGCGGGCTGCCAAGAAGAAGCAACCTCACCCAATCCACAATCAAGGAGAGGTCAACGCTATCCAAAACAACACTTCCGCACTTTGGTCAAACCTGGTCAACGTTTCCCTAAACATAATGTCCTCCTTCCTTCGCAAGTGTGAGAGATGCTTCCCCAGATCTGCGTACCCAAACAAGTGACAAGAGAGAGAGATGTGAGAATGAGATGGTGGAATAATGAGTTTAGGTCTCCTCCTTTTATATGCAACGTTGAGGTAGAGACGGGGGTGAAAATGTCTGTTTTGCTTGCTGGCCGACCTTGACAATTTATCAATAATACAATTAAATTCATATCTCCATATATACATGCTGGAATCAAATGATCTTTAGATCAATGCTACATCTCTCAGAGAGAGGAGCCCAAGAAAAATATCAGCGGTCATAAATAAGGTGACCCATATGGAGTTTGGCCCTAGTTTCCAATTTTAACACTCCCTCTCAACTAGGGAGAACTCCATCTGGTAATCCATCTGCCAATTGGTACTATCTCTGCCATCAATGCACTACTCTGCATTGCTTTTCTAAACCATGAAGGAGAAGTCATCGAAAATGTATCATACCATTCTCTACTAACCCGAAGTCAATCCGAGATAAAAGAGAGTGTGTCATACCACTCTTACTGACCCAGGGTCAGTTCCAATGAAGAGAGTGTGTCATAACACGCTTACTAACTCGAAGTCAGTTCCAATTGATTCCAGATCAATATCATCCTAGCATAGGGTGTACGGTAGTACACGATGCGTCTATTAGTAGTACTATGGTCCCTATCCTCATTTCCCTACTCACTAGCCAGATGAGAGATACTTCCCATGAGTCCCAGACTGCATGGGTAGGATGTCTCAGTAGGAGAATGATGAACCATTCTTTCTGCCTTCATGTCGCCATGGGGTATCACTAGGGAAGGCTGAACCACTCACCATGTACACAACAAATCACTAGGGGAAGGTTGAACCACTCACCCTATGGTTGCTCATCGCTCCAAGAAGTACCCCAAGCCCCCCAGAGCTCCCAGAGATCAATGTTCATATCATATAGGACCCTCATAAGAGGGTTTCTCCACGACTTCTAGTCATTCTTGGAAAATCAAGAATTTAGCATTTCCCAAGTGCTTCATCAGAATGTCGACAACTTGCTCATTAGTCCCAATGTGATGGAGCCTTATTGCTCCTCATTGTACCATATCCTGAATAAAGTGGTACCTGATATTGATGTGCTTGGAGCGATTATGAAATACAAGATTCTCTAATAATCGGATCCCACTTTGGTTGTCGTAGAGGATCACGGTGGTATCCAACACATGTCCAAACAACTCACTGAAGAGCTTCCTCAACCAGACAACTTCGCAAGAGGCCATGCTCGCAACTATGTATTCGGCCTCAGCAGTGTTCAAAGCAACCGACTTCTGCTTCCTACTCATCCAAGTTATTGAAGCAAAACCCAAAGAGAAACAACACCCAAAAGTGCTCTTGCTATCCACCACACTGTCGGCCCAATCAACATCAGAATAACCATGCAACCTCACATCTCTGGCAATGTATTTTAGTCCATGAATGATTGTGCCCCAAAGATATCTCAGAAGATTCTTGGCACCAATCCAATGTGTGTGATGAGGCTCAACCATATATTGGCTCAACGTATTAACTGCAAAACATATATCTGGACGAGAGTTCACCAAGAACATCAGTGCTCTTATGAGTTGACAATACTCAGAAACATTTCCCAATACGGGTCCGACAACAGTACCACATAACTTCTTGAAGTTAAGTTCCATCGGGGTAGTCACAGGCTTGCAGTCCACCATCCCGAATCTTTCCAATATCTTTGCAACATATTTTCCTTGAGATAAGAAAATTTCTCCTGGCTTTTGCCAAACCTCCAACCCTAGGAAGTAGTGCATCAATCGTAGGTCCTTCATCTCAAATTCGGAAGCCAAGTCCCTCTTACATTTGTGAATGAGAGGGTTTGCACCTGTTAGAAAGAGGTCGTCCACATAAAGTACTAGTATGAGAGGTTTATGATCTTCAGCTTTAAAATAAAGTTTCAGATTGGCTTCACTCCTAGTGAATCTCAGCTTCATCAGATAGCTATCAATCCTCTCATACCAAGCTCAGGGTGCTTGCTTCAAGCCATAGAGAGCTTTCTTCAACCTGCATACATGAGATTGCCGGTCATGAATCTCAAACCGCTTGGGTTGTTCCACATAGACTTCCTCTTTGATCGAACCATGCAAGAAAGCAATCTTGACATCCATTTGATGTAGGTTCCATCCTTCGAAGCAACAAGGGCTATGATCGAGCAGATGGTGGTGTATCGGGCAATAGGTGCAAATATCTCATCGTAATCTACACCTTCCTTTTCAGAGAAGCCTCGAGCAACAAAGCGAGCCTTGCACTTTTCTGCACTCCTGTCAACTCCATGCTTGATTTTGTAAAGCCATTTAGAGGTGACAACTGATTTGTCCTGGTGTCTAGGGACCACATCCCAAACATCATTCTTCATAATGGGCTCGTACTCTTCATTCATAACATCCTTCCAAACTTGTTGCTTTGCGACTTCTTCAAATGATGAAGGTTCATTTTGAATGATAGTGCTCATGGTGGTCAAGTATGCTTGATACTTGTTCGGCTTCTTGCTCTCACAGAAAGTCCCCCTCGGTGCAATATGTCTCGTGGCATCTTCGAGAATCTCCCTAAGCCATGAGGGCCTCCTCTTGGAGGAGGAGGGCTCTTGAGAAGGAGGATCAATAGGATCCTTAGGTTCATCAACATCCAACAGCGACTCGTCCTCTTTTTCACCCTGTCTTCCGGTGTTTGCTTCTTTGTCCTTCCTTGGGATAGGAAGGTTGTCGATCATGCTAAGAGCCATATCTTCGTCAAAGGTGACATCATGAATTATCTCAACTTCCCTTTGCCCAGCCACATAAATTCTATAGCCCTTAGAATTTTCGCTATAGTCACATAAATTCTATAGCTTCTTTTCTCTTTTGACACATGAAAGTATACGAGACTTCCAAAAATTCTAAAGTGAGAGACATCGGGTTTCTTACTAGTGAACATTTCTTCGGCAGTCTTGGATGCCAATGCTTGATGAGGGCATCAGTTTTGAACATACACAACGGTATTCGTAGCTTCAGCCCATAGAAACTTTGGAAGCCTTTGATAATGAAGCGTGGCACAAATAGCTTCCATAATAGTACGATTCTTCCTTTCAACCACACCATTTTGCTCGGGAGTGTATGATATTGTGGTCTCCCTTGTAATGCCAACTTCTCTGCAATAGTCATGGAATACATTTGATTCATACACGGTCCCATTATCAGTCCTCAATATCTTGATTTTCTTCTCGGATTGATTTTCAATCATGGCTTTGAAGCGACGAAACCAGGTGAACACTTCATCCTTCCTTTTCAAGAAGTAGATCCAAGTCTTGCGAGAATAGTCATCCATAAAAGTGAGAGAATATAAGTATCCTCCCAAAGAGTTTATGGGCATCATACCAGATATGTCGGAGTGGATCAACTGCAATATATCAGTGGTCTTGCTATTTCTTGAGGGGAATGGTTCCCTTGTAAAGTTTCCTTTGGCACATCCCAGACATATACCTTGATGCTCTACTTTGAACTCGGGCATACCTGTAACCATTTGCCTCACATCGGGAAGAGCCTTATAATGAAGATGGGCAAACCTTCGGTGCCATAGTTCAGATTGTAGAGATGTGTCGCAAGACATGATCCCCAATGGACTTCCTCCAACTTGATACAAAGTGTCAACCTGGAACCCAAGAGTAAAAGCATATTTAAAATTTCTTTTCCAAACAAGTACCTTTCCATCGATGAATGCCACCTTGTATCCTTTGTCTTCCATTGCCGAAATGGACACCAGGTTCTTCTTGAGATCAGGTACATATAAAACTTCTTGTAAATGAATTGTGTTACCCTGATTCAATTGAAGGGTAACATAACCTACTCCCTTCACGACATAGGTGGCATTGTTTCCAAGAATAATCTCCAAGTTTGTCTCCTTCTCTATCAGATTAGAGAGAGCTTCCTTGTACCCGGTGAAGTGCCTTGAGGCACCATTATCAATTAGTCAATTCCCCAAAGTGTCCGGAGGAGAGGTAGTGCAGAGGGCCGATATAAGATAGTATTTATTTTCCTTATTGTTAACAACATTTGGTTCTTCATACTTGGAGTTCCTTGCTTTCTTGGAGGGTTGACCATTTCCTTGATGTCCTGCATTCCTTTTTCCTTTGCCATTGTACTTGCCATTCCTTTGATTGTTGTTATATTTGCCTCTGGACTGATTGTGATCATCATCATGTGATGTGTCCATACTATTTGAACATTCCCTCGCTTAGTGGCCAAACTTATTGCAAACAAAGCACCTGCCCTTCCTTCCACCCTTAGATCCAGGCTTTCCATTGAAATGACCTTTAGACCCTGCATTATTTCTCCTTTTGGCATGAGTGGAGAAAGTAGTGGGTTTGCCTCTGTTAGAAGGCATTTCTTGGTCCACCATTCTTGTTTCTTCTTGAACAGATCTCGACATCAATTCTTCAAATCCCAAAATTCGATCATTATTGAGAATAGTGGTTCTAAATATATACCACTCTAGTGGGAGCCCTCCAAGGGTAGTGATAGTAAGTTCCCTGTTAGGAATGACTTCTCCAATCGATAGAAGATCATTCTTGATCTCAGTGATCATTAAGAAGTAGGAATGAATATCCTCGTCCTTGCCCTTCTTAATATCCCTCAACTTATTTTTGACGAACAAAACTTGATTTTCATCACTAACCTTGAACATGCTTATCAATCTATCTTAGATCTTCTTGGAGGTGTTCAAATCAGAGATGTAGGCGACCAGACGCTTGTCAATGGAATCTTTGATAATCTTCTTCGCTTTGACTTCACCTTTAGTGTACTTGTTCTTTGTAGCAGCCGGTGCATTTGATGGAGGCTTAGAGATTTTACCCTTCACATAGTCCAACACTTCTTGTTCTTCCAATGTCAGATCAAGAGACATTTTCCATCCATGATAGTCAGACTTTTCACGGAGCTTGTCTTCAGCCGAGAAGTGGGATGAGGAACCCATTGAGCCTTTTGGCCTTGTCCAATTGTCTTCGGTGATTTCTCTTTCACTCTTGCTTGGGCTTTGTCTTCACCTTAGCTCTGATACCATGTTAATTTTTGGTATGTTCTATGCTTAAGAGCAATTTACTTCAATTTTCGTATTACCCAATATGAATATCCAGTTTAGCAATCACATTAGCATGATAGTAAAATGTAGATAGAACATAAACATAAACAGTAGAAGAGAAGCCAAGACAAGAGGACACAAGATGTGGTACCAACCAGGGACAAACCCCAATGTGGGGAAACCCTTGATCAATTCTTCTTATATTCTTCAATAGTTCAGTAGAGAGGGAGATAGTACAAATATACAAATCTGATATTTTATGACAGCGACAACAAATTCAACGCTGGTCAAATAAGTCAGATTTGACCTCCAAATCAGCTCGGTCAAAGCTCAGTCAACTCAGCCTCCAACAGCAAGATGAAACAACCCAAAACAGTCCGAATATCCAGTCAAACGAAGGTCAACAAAAGTCAACCTGCAGCTAGCAATTAGGGCAATCAACGCTGGTCAAACCAAAGGTCACATCACCTCGGTTTGCGTGCCAAAATCTGTGGCATGCCAAGGAGAAGTAACCTCAACCAATTTTCAGTGAAGGAGAGGTCAACACTGTCCAAAACAACACTTCTGCACTTCGGTCAAACTTGGTTAACGCTGCTCTAAATAGAGTGTCCTCCTTCCTTCACATGTGTGAGAGGTGTTGCCCAAGATTTGCGTACCCAAACATGTGAGGAGAGAGAGAGAGATGTGAGGATGAGATGGTGGAATAATGAGTTTAGATCTCCTTTTATATGCAATATTGAGGTTGAGCTGGGGGTGAAAATGTTTGTTTTGCTCGCTGCTTGACCTTGAAAATTTGTCAATAATACAAATAAATTCATATCTCCATATATACATGTCAGAATCAGATGATCTTTAGATCAATCCTACACCTCTCGGAGAGAGGAATCGAAGAAAAATATCAGCTGCCATAAATAAGGTGACCCATATGGAGTTTGGCCCGAGTTGCCAATTTTAACATCTTGAGACCTACTTAGAGCAAGACAACTCTCCCAAGGTCAACGAGGTCAAGACAAGGGTTTTCCCTCTTCTAGCTACTAGATTCTACACTTCATGCTACTACAACTCAGACCTGCAACTTCGGCCTATTTCTGCAACCCAGAAAGCCTATAATTTCACACGTGTGTGAGAGATAGAGCCCAAAAAGAAGAATCTCATCCTCTCAATTTCTTATAGACCTTCTCTCTCCTTTTTTTGCTCTTCCCAACTACATATCGAATTCTTTCTTGTAGATCTAACTTGTGAGTGAGTGTGTCTCAAATGAAGTCAAACTGATTCTTTATATAACATTCTCAAAGGGTCGAATTCCCTCCTTTAGGCCGACTTGATGATACTAGGGCAAACTTGTACTCTTGGAGATTCCAAGACTTTCTAGACTAAAAAATAATTCATTTTACAATTACAAATTGCCCGGAAGGGTCTTATAAACATGATGTTGACTCCTTTGACTCATGACAATATATCCTAAGACCTAACAACCCCTAGAAGCACGAAGAACAGTCTTCTAACTAGAAGACTATTAATAAGGAGCCTAAAACCCATGTTTTAATAATAATAACTGTTTGCAATTAGGAGACAACCTAAGCTGCAGGAAATGTTGGAGAAGGGTCCGTTTCTAGCGAGAAACGAAACAGAAACAAGGAAACTCGTACCATACAGCCTGGAAACTCGTTTCTGGCCGTGTTGGCCCGTTTCTTGAGGAGAAAACGAGGGGAAGAAAGAGTTTGAGGGGAGGAGAAATCAAGTCAATTCGATCCAGCAAAAAGCACTGGAAATGCGTTTCCAAGCTGTACTGTGGAGTTACCTCTTCTAACTTGACTTTTTCTTGTATTTTTCTTAATTTTTTTGGCTTCTAATTTTTTATTGGGTGACTAAAATATCTTCTGGATGCTTCTAGATGCCTCTCAAGTTGTAAAAAAGAGGATTTGTTTTAGTGGGGCAGCTTAATGTTCAAGCCTATGGCCCTAGTGTTGATATGCAGTTCATGGTAATGTTAAAAATTTAAGTAAGAGGATGAAACTGAAAAATAAAGGAGAAAGTAGAATTTCATATGGAGAAAGTAGAATTTTAGATCTCACTCAAAATCCAGCAGACTTATCTGTTTTTCAAGATTTCAGGATTGGGGGGATCGCAATGTTTCCATTGGATTTTGTCATGTACTAGGGTATGGAACTTGTATTTAATCAA
>APFE030506126.1:68163-84588 GCA_000404065.3 Pinus taeda
TTTTATTAAAATAATTAATATTTTTAATGAGATTCCTAAGTCTAAACTTAGGAAATTTAAAATATTAATGGATATTAATCAAAATATGGGTGAGAATGATCTAGAAGGCAAATCAAGTCAAGTTTTAATCTTAGCCGTTGATTAGAGACTTAATCTCAGCCGTTGAAGTCTCAACAAGAAAAGTATAAAAAGGCTTGGGGTTCAATTAGAAACACACAGAGAGATTGAGGAAATCGATTTTTTCAGGTGAGAAGTTCTCAAGAGGAAAATCGATTGCAAAGATCTTGCAACAAAGGGGCAATGAGAATTTGGGAGAAGGAATTTCTGGAGAATACAAATCAAAGAGAGGACATAAAGATGTCCAGAGGAGGGTTGACGCTGGCATACGTAGTGTTGACGCAGAGGCAGCACAGTCAATGAGGGAAAGTCGAGTTTCTGTTGAGGTAATTCAAAGTTTAGTTGCCAAAAGCCAGGGTGTGAGACTAGAGGCAAGAAAATCGATTTCTCAACCAGCAGAACATCCAGAGCAAAGAGGAAACGTAATACCCAGGAGGGGTGATGCAGAAGCTGCCCAGGGTGACGCAGAGGCCATCAAAAGGTGATGCAGAGCCTCAAGAGCTAAAGGATCAGTCACTGATTCTCCAGTGACAGGGTGAGGTCATTTCACTAGTCTTTTGTCCATTATTTTCTCTGTAAAGGATTGCTAGTTGAGCATCCTAGATTTGTATTCAAAATTTTCTCCTGCATAATAATAAACCCTCAGAGTTGCTACACTGGTTTTCCTGCATTGAGTTTTTCCGGGGACTATTTTTGTCCAAAAATAATTGTCCTATGTTTTTTGTTCTTTGCTCAGTTTCCTTGTTTCATGTAATCAAATTTTAAGTAGTGTAGGCTGCAGAAGTAAGTTGTTTCAGTATTCAGAAGAATAACTTGATAATGTATATTAAAACCAAGTAGGTGAAGTAGATTCAAATTTGCTGCAGTGGGGGTTCCTTGAGGATTACGAATTTTCACAAGCAATAAGTGCAAAAATCTCATCATAGTCTACTCCCTCTTTCTGAGAGAAACCTCTAGCCAAAAATCTAGCTTTATATTTTTCAATACTACCATCCACACCATGTTTAATTTTGTACAACCATTTAGAAATCACAACAAACTTACTATTAGGTCTTGGAACTACTTCCCATACATCATTATGTATCATGGACCCATATTCTTCGTCCATTGCATCTTTCCATACTTGATCTTTCACTGCTTCTTCAAATTGCATGGTTTAGCTTGAATATTGTTGCTCATGGCTATAACGTATCCTTGGAACCGACATGGTTTCTTGCTTCCTCTGAAGGTTCCTTTGGGACAATATGTCTATCAAAATCTTATAGAGTGTCACGAAACCACTATGTTGCACGAAACTTCTAGGAACCTGATGTTTCGCGCTGTACCCATACCTAAAACTCTGAAACTCGACCATCATGTAATCATCTATATAAACTTGTTTTTCCTTCTAAATTGTCATCTATGGGTCTTATCCCCTTTTTTCTTGCAGGATAATGTGTTATTCACCTATTTATTTTTTTATATTTTATATATATATATATACATATATGATGTTTCAATTGATGTTTCCATTTTTGGGAAATGACATTTCTAAACGTACCCATTTCAGAAACTCTGAAATGTTTCATGCAACGTAGCGAAACCATAATGGTCTCATTCTAGCTAGAGTATCACATGGAGGAGGATCCAAGGGGCCCATGGGCTCCATGGGTTCATAAACAATATCAGGCTTAGGCTCATGATCTTCATGTGCATCCAAGGCATCATCTTGACTTTCAACATTAGCAAGAGGAGGAGGAGTGCCTCTTGCCTTTCTAAGAGCTACATTTTCATCAAATGTTACATCCCTGCTAAACTCTATAATTCTTTGACCAGGTATGTATATTTTGTAAGCTTTAGAATTTTCACAATAACCAATAAACGTACCTTTCTTACTTGAAGCTTCTAGCTTGGTCCTCTTTTCCTTTGGCACATTAAAGTAGACAGGGTAACCAAAGATCCTCAAGTGTCCAACCTCGGGCTTTTCACCAGTGAAGACTGAAGAAATTTCAACCCCCACTCTGGTTATCAGTTTTCCTTATCAGTGCATGCATTTAGTTTTAAATCCAAGCATGATAAAAATTCTAAAATTTGGAAATGACAATAATTTTCTGAAAACACAAATTTAGAGATTTTACAACTGCTGAAATTGCATAAATAAAACACATCAAAATTATGACAATCACACAGAAAATAACACAATGATTTTTGGTCAATGTGACTCTGGCCTACAACTTTTGGGGAAAACCAGTTTGAGAACTCTTCTTTATTTTTGAACATGCTTTTATAGAGAAACTGAAATACACAGTAAAAATACCAGCAACCACAAATTACAACTTATCTCGATTTTTGTGCTTGAACTCCATCTCAAAAATCATGCCAATAGGCAAACAACCAAAACAGAAATTTTTACAGCAATAAAACAACATTAAATGTTATATGACCAATCTCGAAAAATGTGCCCAAAACTTGCTGTCCCTATTCTTCGATTTCTGTGCCTTTCTCCAGCTGTACGATTTTTCCTTGGGATGCGTGCCAATAAATGCTGCTACTCAGATTCGCTGAAATGTCTTCTTGCTGCTCTTCTTCACTTCTTCACTGCTCAGAAATTTTCTTCTTGCTCCATCTTCTCTTTTTCTCAAATGCTCATGAAAGAATGAATTGATATTTTCCTCTTCTCTTCTCCTTTTTTCTCTAAATGACCTTTTGGGTTACCCTAAGATCTAATGGTTGAGATTCATTTAGATCTAGGGATGAGAATAAATGTGCATTTAATTTTCACTTTCTATTTTTTAACTCACCCACTTAAATAAAGACCCACTTACCCTTTTATTTCCATAGTCACTTTTTCACTTTCTAATTCTTCATTGACTTTAATAAAATCACCTTTAAATTAGAATGTAACTTTACCACTTATAAAGTCACTTTTAAATTAGAATGTAACCTTACCATTTATAAAGTCACTTTTAAATTAAATTGACTTTACCACTTATAAAGTCACTTTAGGAGAAAAGTACAAATAAATTTGGACACTTTTCCCTAGGCCAAAGATCAATGCCTTAGGGAACCACTTGTCCTCTGGTACCCAAATTTTAACACTCCCTCTTACCGAGGAAAGTGTTCCTCACCACTCCCATCTTATCTCTGAAGTAGACATGCTTGCCCCGTGGTAAGGCTTTGGTGAAAATGTCTGCTACTTGCTCATTTGTGGAAATGTACTCAAGCTTGACAGCTCCCTTTTGGACATAGTCTCTAATGAAGTGATACTTGATCTCAATATGCTTTGACCTGTCATGAAAAACTGGATTCTCCATGAGTTTTATGCAACTCTGATTATTACAGTAATTACTAAAGGTCTCAATGCTTGACCAAATAGACCAAACAACATCTTGCGAAGGCATATGGCCTCACAACTAGCCAAACTAGCAGCCATATACTCTGCCTCAACTGAACTCAATGCAATTGACTATTGTTTCTGGCTGATACACGACGCAACTGTTGAACCCAACCCAAAACAACACCCGGAAGTACTCTTTCTATCTAAAGCACAACCTCCCCAATTTGAATCCGTGTACCCTGCCAGTCTCACTCCATTACCCTATCTATAATCTAGACCAAAATCCACAGTCCCTTGCGAGTAACGAAGAATGTGTTTTGTAGCCACCCATTGCACTCTCCTGGGCTCACACATGAACTAACTCCTAGTGTTAACTGCAAAACATATATCTGGTCGAGCGTTGACCAAATACATCAAACAACAAATCAACTGTTTGTATAGAGTAGGATCCACCAACTCGGGATCAGAAGCGTGAAGCTTCTTCGAGTTAGTGATCATAGGTGTAGACATGGGTTTGCAGTCCTCCACATGAAATCTGCTAAGAATATCCACAATGTACTTCCCTTGTCCCAAGAAGAAATGCCCCTCCTCCTACCACATCTCCAATCCCAGAAAATAATGCATCAAGCCGATATCCTTCGTCTCAAACTCTGAAGCAAGATCTCTCTTGCAGCCCTCAATGAGTCTCTCTGCACCAGTGATGATCAAGTCATCAACATACAACATTAGAATGAGAGGCTCCTCACCCACCACAATGAAGTATAGATTCGGATCAGCCTCACTCTTTGTGAAACCCAACTGTTGCAAGTATGTACCAATCCTAGAGTACCAAGCTCTAGGAGCTTGCTTCAGGCCATAGAGTGCCTTTTTCAATTTGCATACATGGGACTCCTTCCCATGCACCTCAAAGCGCTGCGACTGCTCAATATAAACCTCCTACTGAATGAATCCATTGAGAAATGCGGTCTTCACATCCATCTGGTGGATCTTCCAACCTATCTCTGCTGCAATCGATATAATGGAGCGAATATATGTATACCGAGCTACGGGAGCGAAGGTCTCCTCGTAGTCAACTCCCTCTACCTATGAGAACCCTCTTGCCACAAATCGAGCCTTGAACTTCTCGATGCGGCCATCTGCAACATGATTTATCTTGTAGAGCCATCTAGAAGTAAGAACTGATTTACCTTCAGGCCTCGACATTACCTCCCAAACATCGTTCTTCATAATAGAAGAATACCTCCTCCATCATGGCCTCTCTCGAGACTTGCTAGCTGGTTGCCTCCTCATAACTAGAAGGCTTGTAGTCAACAATGCTTGTTACCAATGCCATGTAACTACAGAATCGCTCATGTGTTTTACTCTCTCTAACCTGTCTCTTTGGCCCAATAACTGATGTGGCCTCGCGTAAGGTACCCTGAAGCCACTTGGGCTTCCTCTTCCCTAAGCATACTTCTCCCACCAGAGTGAAAGAATCCTCATCATCATTAGAAGCCTGAACTCCTAAAGGCCTGCCAACTGACCTCATTCCTGAATCTGTGCCTGTAGATGCTGAAGTACCGTGCGAACTGTCCATTAGTGGACTACCCTGTGAACTGCTCAGTGGACTCCCTTGCATGTTGCCCGAAGAACCACCCACCTGACTCTGAGAGCCACTGCTCACTGATGGACCTGACACTGTAATCGATGTACCTCCTGATCCCTGACCACTGGATCCCTGTGACTAACTTAGCTGCTCTTGTGGTGACACTGGATACTCTAACTCTCACGACCTCCTAAAAGCTCTCTCCTCCTCAAACTTCACATCCCCCCTGACAACCACTTTCCTCTACGCAGGAATATAAATTCGATAAGCTTTCGAGGTCTCGCTATAACCCACAAAGATGCCCTTGTCTGCAGCGGGCTCTAGCTTGGTCCTGTTCTCTTTGGGGACATAGGAATATTTAAGGCACCCAAAGATAAAAAAGTGCCCAACATCAGGCTTCTTCCCAGAAAAAGCCTCCTCCGGAGTCACATTCCCCAAGGCACGATGTGGACTCCTGTTTTGCAAGTACACAGTAATGTCGCAGGCCTTTGCCCACAAAAATAAACGTTACCCTTGATCATGAAGTATGGCTTTGGCAGCCCCTGCAATGGATCTTTTCTTCCTCTCCGCAACCCCATTCTGCTGGGGGTAGTAAGGAACTGTGAACTCTCTCCTAATCCCTGACTCAACACAAAAATCAACAAACTCACCAAGGGTATACTCCCCTCCATTGTTCGACCCGAGGACCTTGATCTTCCTACCTGTCTGGGTCTCCACAAGAGCTTTGAACTCTTGAAACCGCTTGAAGACCTCACTCTTGGTCTTCAAGAAATAAATCCAAGTCTTCCTGGAGTGGTCATCAATGAATAAAACATAGTACTCATAGCCGCTCAATGATACATGAGACATCTGACCACTCACATTGGTATGAATCAAGTCAAGGATCCCAGTCGCTCTACTGTCACTATTGGGAAAAGGGGATCTAACAAACTTCCCCATAGCACATCCTTTGCATACATCAAGGTGATCAGAACTAAAATATGGCACACCAGTTGTGATCTCCCACAATATACTCAAGG
The DNA here is from genome assembly GCA_000404065.3 of Pinus taeda. Taxonomy (NCBI): domain Eukaryota; kingdom Viridiplantae; phylum Streptophyta; class Pinopsida; order Pinales; family Pinaceae; genus Pinus; species Pinus taeda. The sequence continues at coordinate 74,201 of APFE030506126.1, forward strand.
CCCCATGATACATGTGCCCCATCCTGCGGTGCCAATTCTCACACAACTCTGAACTGCTAGATCTGTGGTCGGTCCTATCTCGGGTGCTGCTACTCAATGCCATCAGGGGCTGGAATGAGAACTTGTACACCGTGGCATGGCGCACACTAATATCTCTAGCTGAAGAAGCTGGAGTTTCCCTAGGATATATAAGCACCTGCCTTCTCATGAACAAAACATCATACCCTCTATCCTCAAGTGCTGAGACAAATATCAGGTTCTTCATTCCAGGCACATATAGAACATCTAACATTTTCAAGGAAGGTTTGGGTCCCCTATCAAATGCTAATGTCCCCACACCGACTGCTCTAACAATGTTGTCATCATCAAGTACTACCTCCATATCAGTATCACCCTCTGAAAGCTTTGAGAAGTACTCTCCGACTCTTGTCATGTGGTGGGAAGCGCCATTGTCAACATACCAAATGCTAGAAGATGCTCTTCTAGTAGCGGGGAATGCACACTCCCTCTGACCCTGTATGGCAGGCGATCCTACACTAGTGGCCTCACAAGCTATGAACCCAAACTCCCGATCAAATCTCTCTGAGAAGCTCTCTATCTCTGCAGAAGCCGCCATGGGTTTGTCTTTCCCTTTTTTGTTCTTCTTCTCTGGACACACAACAACATAGTGTCCCAACTTTTGACAATTCCAACATTTGACTTTGGAATAGTCCTCCTCTTTGTTTTGCTACTTGCCTTTACCTTTGCCTTTGCCTCCACTATTGGAAGCTTGCTTGTTTGCTTTGCCCTTCTTGCTTCTTGCTAACAATGCCACATTGTCATCCTCCTCTACCTGTTTGGCTGCCCCAAGATGGTTCTTTTTGATCTCATTCTAAATGCAATCATCCCACAACCTCTCCCAATCGGGAAGATTTTCCCATGCAACAATGCCATCCACAAAATTCTCCCAAGTCTTGGGAAGGCCATTCAAAACAATCTTCACCAACTCAGTAGGTGCAATGATCTCACCTGTGGCTGCCAACTCATCTCTCACTGAAGTGATCTTTGTGAGGTACGCTGTAGCACAGTTAGTGTTAGCCATTTTAATGGCCTTCAGTTTCTCCTTTGGGACCATTTCTCTGTTTTCATTTGAGCTTTGGTAAAGACTGGTCAAGGCTGTCCACATTTCATGTGCATAAATCTTTCCTCTCACATGAGGAATGACATGATTTTTGGTTCCTTCTAGGATCAATCTTTTTCCCTCAACATTTTTTTTGTTAAACTCTGCCAACTGTACAGGGTCAACAGGTATTGCTACTTGGTTTTGTGTGGTATTTACCATAATGCCCTAGACTTCTGCTTCGTCAAAGATGTTCTAGATTCTCTCCTTCCATGCACTATAGTTGTTCTGCCCATCCAACTGGTCTTCAACTCTCAAACCAAAAGACATGTTTCATTGTCCTTCCAAACTGAAATTTTCAAATTTGTGGTAAAGGTTTCTGTTTTCTGTGTAAAAATCAGCTTGCTATAATTTTCACTTTGCTGTCCCAAACTACACTTTTCAGCCAACCAAGCTCTGATACCATGAAGAAATTTCAACCCCCACTCTGATTATCGTTTTCCTTATCACTCCATGCATTTAGTTTTAAATCCAAGCATGATAAAAATTCTAAAATCTGTAAATGATAATATTTTTTTGAAAACACAAATTTAGAAATTTCACAACTACTAAAATTGCAGAAATAAAACACAACAAAATTATGACAGCCACACAGAAAATAACACAGTGATTTTTGGTCAATGTGACCCTGGAAAAACCCCTAAAACTTTTGGGGAAAAACAGTTTGAGAGCTCTTCGTTATTTCTGAAAATGCTTTTACAGAGAAACTGAAATACACAATAAAAACTCCAGCAACCACAAATTACAACTTATGTCAATGTTTGTGCTTGAACTCCACCTCAAAAATCGTGCCAATCAGCAAACAACCACAACAAATTTTTTTATAGCATTAAATGTTGTAGGACTAGCCTCAAAAAACGTGCCCAGAACTACTTGTTCCTCTTCCTCGATTTCTGTGCCTTTCTCCTGCTGCACGGTTTTTCCTTGGGGTGCATGCCAATAAATGTTGCTGCCCAGATTTGCTGAAATGTCTTGTTGCTGCTCTCCTTCACTTCCTCACAACTTAGAAATTTTCTTCTTGCTCTCTCTTTTTTTTCTCTCAAATGCTCATGAAAAAATGAATTGATCTTTTCCTCTTCTCTTCACCTTTTATTCTCTAAATAACCTTTTGGGTTACCCTAAGATCTAATAGCTGAGATTCATCTAGATCTAGGGATGAGAATAAATGTGCATTTAATTCTCACTTTTTTTTTTATTCACCCACTTAAATAAAGACCCACTTAACCTTTTATTTCCATAGTCACTTTTTCACTTTTTAATTCTTCATTGATTTTAATAAAGTCACTTTTAAATTAGAATGTAACTTTACCACTTATAAAGTCACTTTTAAATTAGAATGTAACTTTACCACTTATAAAGTCACTTTTAAATTAAATTGACTTTACCACTTATAAAGTCACTTTAGGAGAATGGTACAAATAAATTTGGACACTTTTCCCTAGGTCAAAGATCAAAGCCTTAGGGAACCACTTGTCCTCTAGTACCCAAATTTTAACAAAGACTTCTTCAAGAGTCTTGAAGTCTTTGAACATACCAAATGCTTGACCTGACTAGTTCTAATTTTTTTTGAAGGGAAGGGTCCTTTTACATGCTTTCCACTTGCACACCCTTAACAAACTCCATCACGATCCTCTCTAATCTTAGGCATCCTAGAAACCATTTTTCTCACATGAGGCAATGCTTTATAATGAAGATGAATGAACCTTTGGTGCCATAGTTCACATTGATGATTACTATCTTGAATCAATGCATGCATAGGTCTTCAATTGAGTATATAAATATCTTCAAATCATGATCCCAAAGTGAAAACAAATAATAATAATTATACATATTGACTTCATTGCCTGCAATGATATAATTCATCTTTGATCGTTGCAAAAGAGGTTAGTCTAGAAAACTATCATTCTATCCTTTGCAAAAGTCACGATTCTTTCCCGCAATCACTATTGTAAGTAAACCCATAACCTTTCTCATCAAATATAACGTGAGAGAATCAAAATCCCCCTATCTTCAGTATTCAATTTCTATCAATTATTTTTTCATAAACTTTTATGCATTATACTTCTTTTTAAGACAACACTTTCTTGCACATGCATAAACAAAAGTAAAACTACTATTTACTTTTACATGCATCAAGTACCAAAACCACAACTATTAAACACATGCAACACTTTAGTTACTATATGCAAAATTACTGTCATGTCTATTTATTATTGGATTAGGGAGCAGGCTTTCTTGAAAAGTGTTGATCTCTTTTTCCTTTCTGCTTCTTGTCTTGAGCAACAAAGGCATTAGGTTCTCCCTCTTCATGCTTAAGAATTCTTCCTCTAAAAAATCATTTTGACCTCTTCTTAACTACACCTTCCCAGGAGCTCATCAAATGAGCGAAACTTATCATTGCTTCTGGTGTAGTAATAAAAGTTGGAGAAAGATCTCCAAGCGTAATTAGCACCATCTCTATCCAATACAAGTTCACCAAAAGTTGACAATTGATCCTTGAATTTTGATATGCTCATGAAGTATGCATGAATGATCTCTCTTCTGTTCATCGTAATGTCCTTGAGTTGATTCTTGAAGGAAAAGGTTTGACTCAAGTTGCTTACTCGATACATTCCAATTAGTTTGTCATACATTTCCTTCGATTTCTTCAACCTGGAGACATAGGTGATGAGATGATCTACAAGAGAATCAAGGATAATCTTCTTAACCTTGAATTCTCCCTTCTTGTATCTGGCCTTGACAACAACATTCAAATTTTCTGGTGGTTTTGCTACCATGCCTTCAACATATTCCAGTAATCATGTTCTTCAAGAGTAATATCCAATCTTGCCTTCCACGGACCAAAATTTGAAGCATCATTCAACTTCTCTTCATTCTTGAAGTATGAAAAAGACATCTTTCAACAAAAAACAAATTTCAGCAATAAGTCAAGCAAATTTCAACAACAAGAAGGAGCAACAAGTGATATTTCAACAGTAAATAGGAGCAACAAGTGATATATCAACAGAAAATAGGAGCAACAAGTAATATTTCCACAGTAAATAGGAGCAACAAGTGACATTTTGACAGAAAATAGAAGGATGACAACTATTATCTTCTTCAGCTTGTCTTCACCAAAGCTCTGATACCATGTTAAAATTCTGAAGTTCTATGTTGTAACAATTAATTATTTCAAAAACTTCTTTCTACTGCAATATTAGTTAAGCAATTGTAGATAGAAGATAAATCAAATGCACAATAGAAGACAACCAAGAACATAAATGAGACACAAAGAATTTAGGTCCAATGACCAAGGCAAAAGCCACAAGGGGAAAACCTAACCAGATTCTTCTTCTATTAGATATCAATTGTTCAACAGAGATACAGAGTACAATGAGACATCAAGAGAATGAGTAAGTCCACCCAAATCTGAACAAGCTGTATCATAAGGATCACTGGTAGTAGCAGCAGATGCAAACACTGAATCAACCTTCCTTTCAACTGAATCAACACTCAAACACTAAATCAACCTTGGCTCACCAAGTTCTGCTCTTACTCTCCAAGTCTCTCTCTCACAATCTTCTTCAAGTCTCTCCAACTCTTTCTCTCAAGTTCGAATTCTTCTTTCACAATGCACAAGTAGTGAGAATGAGATGATATGAGATAGATATATAGGAGGAGCAACAAATTCTGGTCATAAAGAAGGAGCAATATGCATGCCTTGAGGAGGAATTACATAGGCCATTTAGGGAGGTACACATGCCTTTGTAGCTTATGCCATTAAGGAGAGAATGTAACATATGAATTAAATAGTGTGTAAGAGGAATCTTTTATGACATGCTTTAATAAGTGTGTAAGAGGAATATGCCATGTGTTTAATGAGTGCGTAAGAGAGAGTGTAACATATCCATTAAGAGAGAGTAACATATGCATTAATTGAGGGGAGTTACATATATCATATGATGATTAAGTGTTATGATGGAGAAACATGAATTTCCTTTTAATTATAAAATAATACTATCATAAGTAGTAATGATAATAATAATAATAATAATAATAATAATAACAATATTGATTATTAAGTTGAGATTGAACTATTAGGATTGATTAATGATAAGTTAAGTGATTTTCCATCAATTATACTTGATTACCAATTGATGCAAGGTGATTAACTATTTTTAGAAAGTCATATTTGAGATGCTAGACATGAATTTCTATTTTTAGAAAATCACTCCAGAATTGTCAGAAATGGGATTTAGGTAAGGAAATTCATCCATGAGCTGCCAATTTTCAACACAAACTTGCAACTTGCTTGCAAGGCCACACCATGTGGAGTTAGAGACTTTCTCCACAATAATCCCAGGTGTGGATTTAAGCAGAAAAATGCTCCAGCTCTAGTTCATGGAACAAAAAAAGATGAGGACATCTCTGTAGATTGTAGGTATAGCTGTGGATTCCCTCCCTCTACCGTCAATGTTAAATAGCCTTGAAGCTCTAATTGCTTGTTCGTGTTTGTTTGCAGCTGCCTCTGCTTTCTTTATTTATTTTGCATTAATTACGTCACATGCAACTCTCATAATCTCTAGGCTAGATCCTTTACAAATCCCAACTTCTTTGCCAGGGATTTTAGCTAGATGGAATTTCAACCTGAAAACCCGTCTTGTCATGTACTGGCTACATAATTTGCAATGTAGCTTTTGTCTGCTGTCACCTACAAGTTCTCCATTCTACCAAAATAGGTCCAAAGTCGTTGGCATATTTGCAATGGAAGTGGACAACTTCAAAATTCAAACCTAAGGCACAACAAACACAAGAAAATGACATTAAGACCCCACTCGAAAAAAATAACAACCTGCTAATTTAATAAATTAATTATCAAAGATTTAAAAAATTCTATTAGATAATCAGTGACTAAAAATGAAAATATGAGTGTAGAAAACAAATTGATTGAAACTTCTTGTCCCATTTCTAAAAGAAAAATTAAAAGCCCTTATAGTAGATATCATTTTCGGGATTAACTCACTGAGTAGAGCAAGTCATTAAACTATGACCATATCCACGAGTGTCAGTCTCAACTGACCAAATTTCTCATGATTTTGAATTGTCCACATAATACTTATTGCATTAGCTGATGTTCATAAGGGTGAAGAAGTGGATTGATATTAGCGAAATAAATTGCACAACATTAATTATCACCACCAGGGCTTGCACTTGGTAACCAAGACTTACCGGGAGGTCACCCATGCAAAGACTCCTCTGGCTCAACCATGCTAAATTGTGGAGTTTTCCCGACAATCAAGCCCACTTAGCTTGCTACCCCATTTACAAAACCTTTACAAGTATTGTAGCATATGAGCTATTCAACTAGAGCTCCCTTCACTCTTTTCATTTAAGCATGAAAATCATTGGCGAAATGTTAAGAAATAGAGGAAAAATGTAGGCAAACAAGCAAACAAAAATCTATGAAAATAAACATTAAGATAATGGGGTTTAGCTACATACGTATGAATGGAATGCAAAAAATCTTGATGGTGGATTGGTGATGGCTCATTAGATTCCTCCACAATAAAAAAGGATGCCCACAAACCCCTCTCCTGCCTTCTTCAACTGCTCAGAAAGAATGTGAGAAAAAAGACAAATCTGGCTCTTTAATCTGCCCTTCACACTGGCCTGACAATTTTTTCTGTGAGGTGGCGATAAATCAGAAAAAAACACGATTTTTAAGGGGTGATTTATTATTTTGCTGAAAAAATCACGATTTTTTAAAAATTCATTTTTTCAACTGCTTGTCAGCATATGTATCCAAATTGCTAATTTGCACAAACTAGGGACTACAACTGTAGCATGAAAGAGGCTCTCGAGAAAGGCCAGATAAGGACCATGACGATTCTAGTAATGCCATGTGTGCAGTTGATGTAGTCACAAATATGAATGGAATTATCTTGGAAATATAGGCAGTGAAGCCATTATCATTCTTAACATGCAAACTGTTATAATAGGTTGTCATAGGTGCTATTGTTTTGGCATATGCTACCACCAAATATATGTAGTGATAACCATGCAGTGGACCACATGGGAGTAACATGGCATAGAATAAGACACAGTGAAAGAAATTCATAAGATATCGAGATAAATGTTATACATATAAAGGGTCGATTTTGAAATTGGTAAATATCATGTATTAATATAGGGTTGCAATCAGGAACAACTGGAATTCTGATGTACTCATTTAGCCCGTTGTTACATTTTAAATATCATATGCATACTTCCCATGTAAAATGTTGTGGAATGGTGTTTAAAGTTTAGAATTCACACACATTGTGTTTAAGTCTTCCTTTATTTGTTAATGAAATAAAATTCTTTATTTGTGGAAAATTTACCTGGTGCAGGATAATTGTACGAAGGATGTGCCTATGCCTAATTATTTCCGCCTTCTTACTCTAGTAGCATTCAAGATATTTACATCAGAGAAGGTGATAAATTATACTCATTTACTGTGCTCCTATTGTTCTAAGTTCTAACATTACTTTCTGCCGAGGTTTCTGAGATTCTGGGTTTATGTTGTCATTTTCAAGTAACAAATGCATATTTTTGCTATCTCTAAGTTGAAAAGGAGAGATTGTCTAAGTTACCAGGATACGGATCCGGATCCGGATTCAGATCCGGATACGGATACGGATCCGTTGGATTTTTGAAAAGCCAGGATCCGGATACGGCAAGGATATGGCAAGTAAAAAATATATATAATAATATTTATACATTTGATGTTTAAAATCAAAACCATTCATGAATCACAACATTAGAACTAAAATTATTGGAACTAAAATTAAAAAATATTTTAACTTTTAACAACCAAACATAAAGTTATGACTTATAAAAACAAAAAATTTAAAATGAAATACAAAACATACGGTTTATTAAAACATAATATATTAATATAAAATAATAAATTAAAAAAGTTATAATATATATATATAGATATAAATATATATATATATATATATTAAACTTCAAAATAAACTTTTAATTAATCAGAACCTTTATATTGAAGCTTATTAGAAAACATAACGATTTAAATAAAATTAAAAAATATATATATATATATTATATATATATATATATATATATATAAATAACTAATTATACATTATATAACCTCAAAAAAACTTTTTATTAAATCAGACATCTTTATATTAAAAGTTATTAAAAATACTTTATGCATAATTGGTATTAAAAAACATAAGACCTAATAATTAAAATAACTTTAATAAATATATATATATAGATTAACATCAAAATAAACTTGTTAATTAAATTAGATAAAAAAAACATATGATTTAAAATAAATTATTAAAATAACTTTATTATACATATATATTAACCTCAAATAAACTTTTTAATTAAATTAGAAATTTTTATATTGAAAGATTATTAAAAAAACTTGACGCATAATTTTATTGAAATCCTTATCTATATATATATGCGGAAGATGGTATTAAAAAACTCACGCATAATCTTAATTAAATCTTTATATATATATCTGGCAGATGGTATTAAAAAACTTATATATATATATATGCCAGATAGTATTAAAAAACATGACGCGTAATTTTATTTAAATCTTTATATAACCAGCTAACCAACCGTTCTATTAACGCTAACCAACAGTTAAAAAACTTTAATATATATGCAAGATAGTATTAAAAAACATGACGCGTAATTTTATATAAATCTTTATATAACCAGCTAACCAACCGTTCTATTAACGCTAACCAACAGTTAATCTAACCGGCTAACCAGCAGTTAATCTAACCAGTTAACTAAAGATCTGCGCGGCATTATCCACTTCCAAAACCCACCAGAACTGCAGTCAACTGGAAAAATGCCCACGACTGTGTTAACTAAGTCACTAACTGACCGTATGCGGATCCTAGCGTATCCGTATCCGTACCAGTTTCGGATTCGGGGATCCGCGGTTCCACCTCTTGCCCTCAGCGGATCCGGTAACGTAGGAGATTGTATATGAGCTGTTGTGATTGCATGCTTTGGCTTTAGAACTTATCCAGGTTCATTGGAGTTCCACAGGCCCAACATGGTGTGCTTGCTGTGAATTGCTGGCATATAAAATAATTGGACCAGTCAAAGAATGCATTGCTAGATGCAAGATTCTGTTAACAATTTGAAACATGCAATGAAAAGAGCAAATTGAGTTTGAAGTTATTGTTTCCTAGGTTTAAGGAGACAATTTGAACATCTTGCTATTTGCTTGTTTTTGTAGAAGACAGTAAAATAGGACTTTATCTCAGTCTACTAAGTCAGTTACAATTGCACAAGCACAGTCCACCCTTATTAAAGAGAAACAACTGCAGAAATTGGCAAAATAATAAAGACATTCAAGTTTTATTAGAAAGGCATTAAATGAGTACCTAGTTGGAGGATACTGCTCTTGTGAGATGCCTTAGAACAGTGGATTGAAACCACATTGATATTCCCTAATGCTACTATTTGAAAACTGCTATGCAACACAACAAAAACCAAAACAAGGACAAAGCACCAAAACAATAAATGTCTTTTTCACAAGGGTGAATGGGTGATAGAAGCTGGTAGAAAATTAGATCCGACAAGGAATCTTCTTCATTTTTTAAGAAATGCATCATATATTACTCTATGGATCAAGGAGTTGCATCACAAAACGAAGAGAGTTACAAGAATCTAACAACAAAATTACAAGATATTATCTGTCCTAAACAACCCACAAATGTGAGCATATGATCATGTGCCCCAATATGAAGGGAGTCAACATCTTTATAGAAAAATATGAGATTGAACTTAACAAACAAAGTCAATTCCTGCTTAAAAGGCTGCAATTCCCCTAACATAAGAAGAGATGGTTCCTGTTACTACTCATGTTAGCAGGGTTGTTGAAGATCCATACAACCTGCTAGGCCAACACACATAGGCCAAGGACCCACTGTCATCATAGCCCAAGTCTCCAATCTTTAAGCCCAACTACTACCAAAATGGCTATGGGAGGTGTTGACCGCTGCATGTCAACTACCCATAGCAGTACACCCCCTTTTTTCGCAAAAAAAGGGGCAGCACTTGATCGAGATGTTCGTGCCATTTAGCAATCATCGTCATTCTCCTGATCTTATTAAAGTTGTAAACCCAGTCTGCATTTTGATGTAAATAATCTTAGCAGAGCTGAGTCATGTATGTAAATTGCCTAGGTGGACCTAATTTTCTAGTG
>APFE030506134.1:0-10594 GCA_000404065.3 Pinus taeda
ATACACAGGATTATGTTGAAGAGATATAAAGAACAAAACATTTAAAACCATAAAGGGCACGAATCAAAACATAATGTTAACCACAGATTTACAGCACACTAAAGAAAGAAATAAAAAATATTTAGTGCAAGTCTCCATATCCTATGATGCCGCAGATCAGAGAGCCAACTTGAAGGTTGAATAAAGGATCCAATGGAAGAGATTTAGAGACTAAAACCTAAAAGAACATAAGGATATCTATACTAAGTTACTGAAATGGGAAAAGGAAATCAGAGGCAAATAGGAACAGAACTAACAGAACTATAAATTGGTTACAGGACTCTGGACCATCTTAACAGAAAAATGGAAGAGGTTCCAGAGGGTTTCAGCAAATTTAAATGAACTCACTTCTGATCTCTCAGCTTATATATTAGTAATGTACAAGTGTACTGTCAAGATAGGAATGGGAACCAGAGTAACAAAAAGGGGGGCTTTTGGTTTCAGGGGATAAGAAATCTAAACAGAGTACCTTTCCAAAATATATTATAGATAAAATCAATCAATAATCTTGTAATAAATTGTCAAGAAGGAAATGGAAATGAGAACATAAGCTAAACTAGAAACAAGTCTCTTGCTGAAGCTTCTGGTAGAATAGACTACATGAATCTCACATTGATGTCATATGTAGAATAAACTACATGAATCTCACATTGATGTCATATCTTCTGGTAGCATGGACTACATGAATCTCACATTAATGTCATATTGAGAGAAGGTAAAACCAAACCGTGTATGTGGAATTTGCTAAGTTGCGAAGACATTCATTCTAGGTTACTGGAATGGGAAAAGGGAAACAAAATGGGAAGTAGTAATGAAATTATAAATTGGCCTAGAAGGTTTCAGGGAATCTAAATGAAACCCTTTCTCTTCTCTCAGTATATATTATAAATTTGATTGGTAATGTACAATTGTGGTGTCAAGATAGGAATGTGAACAAAAATGTAGCAAGAAATGGGCTACTTTTCAGGTGATAAGAAAACTGGAATAATCACCTTTCCAAAATATATTGTAGATACCAATATATTACTAATCTAGATTTTACTAATTATTATCTATCATATGGGGAATTTCTCATATTTGACTAATCCATGTCTCTAATAAACCCAAAAGAAAAACAATGAAAGTCTGACTTACTGTATTGAGGTTCTTTGAATTCCATAAATGGTCTCCATTTTACGGGCATTCTTCCTACTGCTTAATGACACGATTTTTGCAGTCAAGCGATGCACAACCAACTTCATATGATGTCATTTGTTTTCACAAGGTTTGCATTTATTCTATCATATTATATTATAGTAATTTTTACAAATAAATTATTATAGATATGAATTGAAAAAAGATAAAATAATAAAATTTACGGAAACTATATTATGCAAAATGGCTTTAGTTCATTAATATTTTTTTTGGCCTTTTGCCTAGTTCAATGGATATATATTATGGGTTAGCGTAATAGTATATTAAAATGATGTGATACCTTAACCTAAAACTTATGCAATTCTTGGGATAATTTATGCAATTCTTGGGGATTGATAACATTTTTGTACTGAAGGCTCATATCATATGAAGTTGGTTGTGCATTGAGTGATTGGAAAGTGCATTTCACTGGGACATATGATCAATGATTTAAAGTGGACATCATCAATGATTCAACCAATCAATTGTATGTACAGTTAAATGGAACCCAAGAGAGTAAGTAACACTTCTATTGCTTTTCTTTCTTTTGGGAGTAGAAGAAACCTGGGTTATGCTAGTTGCAATGAGACATTCTCATTGCAGGGATAATGATTTAATAAAATGTTGATTGTTCTGTTAATCTGGAATAGTTTATAGTGTTTGACTATGTTAATCTGGAATAGTTTATAGTTTATAGTGTTTGGCTATGTTAATCTGGAATAGTTTATAGTGTTTGACTATTGTGATGCTCTGTTGCTTAAATTTCTTATATAACATCAAATGTCTTATGTAATCTGTTTTTCATAGTCTGTTAATCTGGAATAGTTTTTTGACTAAAATTTCTTATATAACATCAAATGTCTTATGTAATATGTTTTTTTTAGTCTGTTAATCTTGAATAGTTTATAGTGTTTGACTATGTTAATGTGGAATAGTTTATAGTTTATAGTGTTTGGCTATGTTAATCTGGAATAGTTTATAGTGTTTGACTATTGTGATGCTCTGTTACTTAAATTTCTTATATAACATCAAATGTCTTATGTAATCTGTTTTTCCTGACTTTATATTTCTACAGATGTCCATCTCAAGCATAATGATTTTAAAATGTAGTTTGTTCTGTTAGCGTGAAATAGTGTAGAGCCTTTCATTTGACTATTGTGATGCTTTGTTGCTTAATCTGCCTGTAATATCAAAATAGTTTATGTCATGTTCTTTTCTTAGTTTATACCATTACAGATGGTACGAGAGACCTATCCTATGTTATGCTATTAGCATCTTCTTGATCCTATTCTCATCTCATTCTCATCTCAACATTATATTTGTACGTTACTGATTGATTTTAAATGCATATTATACCTTGGACAAGGGGATGTGTGTTCATGTTAATATTTTCCAATTTGGTGTCTTGGCTGTAACATAACCCGGAACCCTCAATATCATTACATTCCTATTTTGTGTTCTCTTTTTCATTTTCTAGTTTCTGATAATAAAGAGTGGGTGTCCTTGCAACTTGGCAATTTATAGGCATTCTCTGTTTAGTTTAAACCTCTATTAATATGTATTCCTATGACCTGAAGTACGATATTTTCTGAATAGACATCATGTGTCTGACTACACGTGTGATCACGTAAGAGTCTCTTGATGAAACCTCAACATATCTGAATAGACATCACGCGTCTGACTAGACGTGTTATCACGTAACATTCTCTTGTCAAACCTCAATATCCTGAGTATGTGTGCAGGAAAAAAGATCACATATTTGGATAGGATAGGTTTTTTTAAAGTAGTTTTTACAAAGTTAATTACTTAAGAATTTAAGGAATTTAGTTTTTTTTGAAACATTAAAAATATTTAGTTTTTTTTGTTGTTCTGGAAAAATTCATAATGAAAATGGATGTGCATGGATTTTTCACGTCTAAAAGTATAAAAGATATAGAAAACAACAAATTGATAAGATGGAATATATGGTTAGAAAAAATTGATATTGAGTTTGATTATAGAGCAGGTAATAACAATGTTTTTATTGATTTCTTAGTCAGGGAATTTCAAGTGCCAATCAAGATAGTGAAAATGGTAGCAAGCAAGCTCTTATTTATTTCTTAATTAGGGAATTTCAAGTGCCAATCAAGCTAGTGAAAATGGTAACAAGCAAGCAAGAATCAAGAGAGCAAGAGAATCCAGATATTTTGGGTCTTACTTGCAGAATAAAGACATGTCCAACAGAAATTCAAGAAAAAATATTTGAAAAATGGGCTTATCAATCCAATTCATATGATAACACAGAAGAATGGAGAAGCAAAGGATATTGCACCACCTACATAGATAAAAGTGACAATGGAAGGGTTTATTTGGAATTCTACAGGGCACATATAGATGATTGGTCTTCTTTATTAAATTTTCTTAAGTTTCATAAAGAAGTCATTATTGGCTTTGATTGTAGCCTTTTGATGAACAATCCATGGAGTTCTTTATTTGAAATATTTATTGCCAAATATGTTCCTTGCACTGATGAAAGCCTCAAAGATGCGGATTTAATCATAGTTCTTCAATCAGATTTGAAAGATGCTGCACGATTTAACTTATGCTTCAAGTTTGCTATTACATTGGAAAGTATCAAAGTATCTTCACTTGATCAGAAATCAAATCATGAAGAACCAAGATTCCAAATAAAATCCACTTTTTCCAGCTACCCCATATCTGAAGAAATATTTGTTAAGTGCTTAAGAGAGAGTCCTTTTGAAAGATGTTTCTCTTATCATATCATGGAATATGGCTCAGATCTAGAAGAAGATGATCCAAATGACATGATACCTCCTACTAGTTGAGCAAAGTGAAGTAGGTGGGTGTTATATAATAATACCATGATAGTTGTCATGTGACTATCTAGTTGTGTTGTCAAAGTCATGTTTACTTTTTGTCTTCTCAAGTTGTATGGACAATGTTGAGTTTTTAACAGGGTTTCCAAATCCTTCCTAGTGTGTTATAAAAGGAATGTTCAAGATCATTATTAGAAATTCCGTGTATCTAGAGCCCAATCTACTAAGATATTTTCCAAATTACTGGTTTTGCAAGAAGAATTAGTGTTGGAGTTTGTATCAAATATCGGGTTTCTAAGCTTCTTGAATTTTGCAAGACTTTCTTTAATATAAGTAGTAATTTTTGTATCTCTCAATTTTGTATATGTATCAATATAAATATTAAGTTCTCTAAAGTTTTTGGGTGCTATAGAAATTCTTTGTTTTAATATGTATTTCAACTTTTATGATATGGATTACCCTTTAAGTATGTTTAAGAAATAATATTAAATTATTTAGTCTATAAGATATTGTAATTTTTTTTAAATTGAGTGGATTTAGTATTATTGGGTTCTTGATTTGAATCCCCTAAATTAAGCATTATTTTATATCAACAAATTTATTGTGAATGCCATTTACAAATATGAAAAAGCATATTTTTTTTTTTTTAGTCCAAAAATTTAGATGAATCAATTATTGTTACTATTTTTAGGTATTATTTCTTATAAGTGGGTTCTTGATTTAAATCCCCTAAATTAAGAATTATTTTATATCAACAAATTTATTATAAATTTCATTTACAAATATAAAAAATGATTCTTTAAATCTTATAAATGATTTATTTTTAAAATTTTACTCAAGAAAAAATAAAAAACTTAATTATTCAAATGATAAAAACAAAAACTTAAATGATTTTTTTTGATAAAATATGTTTTCCCTTTTCCTCACATTTGATAAAAACTTAAAAACAAATCAATGTGTATAAGAAATAATGATTCATTTAGTTTTTTTTTTTTTTTTTTTTTTATTTAATGTGATATATTTTTTATAATTTTTTTTAATATTTTTATAGTTTTTATGATCATTATCTGTCTTAAATAAACTAATTTTATCTATATCAATATCATACATTGGTGGAAAATAAAATTTTAAATTACTCTCATGTATAATATTTGCAAACTCACTTTAAATTTTAATTTATAAAGTTTAATATATGAGATTCACTTCCTTTTATTAATTTATTGATAATCTGGTTTTTGTTGTTAGAATATCTCATCCTTTGTTTTTTTTTTAATATAACACTTTGTTGTAATATTTTTTTCAATATAATTATATTTTCTAAATTAAATTAATTATAAAAGTAATGTGATCATTTTATTTATTTGTTATTTTAATTTGAAGATTTGAATTCAATAAATACAAAGCTTTCTATATAGTAATGTAAAACTACGTGTATCATTAAAATTTTCTTATTTAAATTTTCTAAGCTTTTCTAGGTGGTAAAAAGTAATACATTTTAAATCATTTCATTTTATATCTCATTCATGTTTTTATGTGCCATATTTGTGTTTCTTTTTATGACCTTTGTCTTAATGTGCATCTGCATATTGTATCACACTTTGTGTCCCTAACATGCTTTGTGTCTATATTTATAGCGTATGTCCCGTGGAGATCATATTCACGCCGATACTATAGTAGGTAAACTTGGAAGGGAACGAGACGTAACTTAGGGTTTTGTTGATCATAACTGCTTGATGATTTCTAGAAAAAGTCGAAAGTCGTGTATTTACTTCACTCAAGATTGGGTATCTATACTAGGTGTTATGCTCCCCCCATAGCTTCAGGAAGGTATCACGTTTGGCCATATGCCTGCTCTTACCGAGATCTTTGGGAATGATTTCCGTACTAACAGTTTTGGTGGGGAACTATTTGCATGCTTTTATCTAAAAGTGAGGTTTTGTTTGCATCCTATCAAAATTGAGGTATTATTTTTGTACTTGTATTAACATTCACATGGCTTTATTTGCATCTTATCCAAAATTACAGTGTTATTTTTATCATTGTATCAACATTCTCATCTCATATTACATCCTTATGTCATGATTTTCATCTTGAGACTCAAATTCTGTAAGTTTTACATCCATGCACCTCAATTTGTGTCTTAGTTTGAGTTCTTATGTCCCCCTTTTATAATAGTTTATTCCCTTGCATCCTTATTGTGTCATTTATGTGTCCTTGCATGTTATTTTACATCCAAAGCATCTAATTAATAACTTATCATGATTAAGTAAAATAATAATAATAATAATAATAGTTGTTAATTAATTATTATTCAAATTTATTGTTAATTATATTGAAAATTTTATTTAGTTGTAATAATTTATTTTCACTTATACATCTTTTTTTATATCAAACATATAAGGTTAATGAAATAGATAGATCTATTTTTAGTTAAGATGTGTCTAATCTAGGTAATATCATTCGACCAATTTCATGACATAAGAAAAAATTCACATATAGATACACTTTGATGAAATTTTAGTTCAAATGAATACATACAGAGTAAATTTTGTTCTTGCAATAAATAACCCAGTGCTATCCCAATGTATGTCAACTATCTAGAAATATAATTAAAGTAATCTTAGTGATAACGATGAGAGAAATGTTATTGTAGAAATAAGGGTTTCAACCCTCGCACACCTCAAGGTGTTTCGACTACTTTTTTTCTAGTAATAGATTAAATGCTAACATTCCAAGTTCCTTTAGCCTCTATTGTCAAATTTCCTCTAGTCCCCTTCAAATTTACAAATATTGAGGTTGTCCCATCCATATCTCTCTTCATGCCTACAAAAATGATATCATCCTCTATGCTTACTACCTCTATACTTTGATACCCCTTAGTGAATGCTAACACATCAAATCCTTTGGGTTTCCAACCCATAAAGTTAGTCTTACACATTATTCAAGAACACCCTATCAATGGGAAAACTTGTTGGTTTTTTATATCATCCCTCCCTATGTTAACTTGTTGGTTTTTTTAGATCAATGGGGAATCTTTTTGGTTTGTTATATCGTCCTCTATGCTTGCTACCTCTAGACTTTGATACCCTTAGTCAAAGCTAGCACCTTAACTCCTTTGGGTTTCCAAACCATAGCTTTAGTCTTACACATCATTCAAGGCACCCTATTAATGGGGAAACTTGTTGGTTTGTTATATCATCACTCCCCTTCATAAAGTGTCCAATTCATCAAAGAATTTTTAATTCCCTCCATAACAATATATTAAGATGCAACAATCTAGATGGATTTCTTTCATCATCATTAACTAATTTGTACATTCAATGGGATTTTTACCAAAGTTAGTAGATTCTCATAACTAGATATTGATAACTTGGAAATCAAAAATTCAAAAGGAGGCATGCCTTACCCATGTACCATAGGGTTATTGTAGTGAAATTTAACTTGGTGAAACATTTGGACCTCATCAGTGGCACTAGACCATGGCTTTAGGTATATTTTGGCTTGTGTATGAAACTCTAATTCCTAATATTTGGTCCCCTCTATGATTTCTCTCTCTCCATAGCTTTATTATGAGTAAGACATCCCAACATCTCTCTCCAATGTTGGGGTTTTGATTCTTTGAAAGTAATTGGAAATTAACTTGAAAATTCCATTTCAAGAGTGAAGAAATTTAGCAAAATAAACTGCCACATATGCTTAATTTTTTGTGTGGAAATTGAATCCTCCATTGAATTCCCATCAAAGATCAAACTAGGAAATGATTACACTTTGTTTGATTCTTTGGACCATAAATAATTGATTCTTGTTGCAAACCATATTCTAGTAATATGAATGTTGACACATATTTCCCCGAGGTTGAAACCCTAAACAAGATAAAAACTATAGAAAATCCCAACCTGATAGATGGGGACATCAAAGTAATATTATTTATTTATAAAAATTCCCTTGTGGATACCTCCCCATCATCTCTAAATGGAGCATTATTATGGATGGAGAGCTCCAAATCATACCCATATATATTAAAAAAGCAACACCAATATTCCCCATAGAAGGTAATAGAAGGAGAAGAAATCACCCTCATTACTAAGAAAATTTCTACAAATTAATAAGACTCCAACGACCCTCAAGGATAATTTAGAAAAAAATGATCTTAGATGATCTATACCATGTGAAAAAATGAACCCTACACAAACTCCTTACTTAGCATGAGCATAACACTTCCATCCCACCCTAAGAACTTTTAAAGCCCCACGCATAGAAAATATAGGAAAATGTTGCATATTTAGAGTTTCATTATATCCCTCAACCCCCTAAGGAAGACAATCAAGCCCTTGAGTACTCCCCACTCAGTAAAATATGCAAGGATGCAATAGACGTCCAGATGGATTTCCAAGAATGGCTCACACCCTTCCATGAAAAATGGAAGAATGGATGAAAATAACAAAGAAAAAACACACAAATATTTATAACTAACGCACGTCAGTTTATATGACTCGACAATGGAATAGGAAACTTAATCAATATTTTTACCTTTACAAGCTACTTTGTAATCGATTTGTATGGATTCATACAAGTTCCTTAAATAATTCAATAATTCTAAAATAAAAAATAAAAAAATCTTCACTTTAACATCCCACACTCTCTTTTGAGGAAGGTGAAGAACCCAATCAAAAGAAACTACATTAATTATTTGCACTCTATTATGTTTTATTACTAACTATATGAACAATCCACAACATCCAAATCATACAATTATTTTTTTATGTTTAGAAAAAAAAGGTTATAATCACAAGTTTCACGATCCATTATTAGAATATCATCACAAGCATTTCCCTCATCAATGTGTAAGAGTGAAATAAAAGAACCATTTAATTAATTAAAGTATTCTCAACCTTGTAACATGATGCAATTAAAAATTTAAGATTTTAAGGAGGGAAATGCCTCTAACATTGGCATGATTTTCCTTGAGTTAACTAATTGTTCACTATTTTCTTAGATCAGTGCCCTATGCTTTATTGCAACCTCATTTTGTGGCTACTTTGTCTTGTCTGGAGGCCACCCTAAAATCCTTCATTTGAATACCAATACCGGACTATGAAGAACTTAGGCCCGGTTGATTTCTTTCCTTGCTTCTAAGATAGGCATCATACAAAATTATAGCATAATGATATGGAATGTCCACATCTTTTCTATGCCTTTATTCTACAAGGGAAATTAGTCATGGCTCATCCAAATCCATATATTCTGGTAGGGCTTCTACTTAAGCTTCTTCCAAAGGGGAACTAATCATTTCCTGTGGTGTTGTGTGATGCTTCTTAACCTGCAAAGTAATACTGAACAGAGAATAGGTGGAGAAAAGATACACAAAACACAGAATATGCGAAGAAAATATACCCAGAACACAGAATAGCATAGAATGATCGAATGCTCCTCGTGTAACCAAGAAGTGATTCAAAGTAACTAAGAGTAGCTACGAGAAGCATAGAATGTTCTCTCTCTCCTTTTGTTTCCTTTTCCTTAATTTTCCTTTGCATGCATATTCTTGTCTCTTCATCTTCCTTTTCTCCTATTTTTCTTTATTTCTTTAATTAATTGTCATTTATTGTCTTTTTCTTTTGCCAATGTCAATACCTATTTCCACATCCAATAATAAGCCACAAGTGATTCCCATTATAATATTTTTCCCTCCATTCAACTTAGAATATGTGTCTCATGACCTTGGCTTGATTATTTAAATGGAAAATAAAACTTGGGTTGCTACATTTGTACCTAGAACATCTTTCCATGACCAAGGTTCCCAAGCACAGGTTGGCATGCCCTAGCGAAACATAGCACTCCCTTAGCATGTGGTTGCCTGCCCCGAAAGACCTTGGCAAGCATTGACATACATGAGAACTTTGCATTCATTGACACATGGTATGTATTGGAACCTATTGTAAGTGTGCCTAGCATGCCCCTTTTGAAGAAGGTAAAGCCCTCACTTATTAACCCTCTTATGTGTTCATTTCTTTGCATTCTAGCTTACTTCTCTCATTTTTTTCCTTGACACTCCTTGACACATGTTGGGACACCCTAGAACCCTACACATCTTAGCATGTCTTAGAACCTAGCATTCCTTGGCACTATTTGGCATGTGTTAGCATACCCTTAAACTCCATAACATGCTTTGGAACTTATTGACATGCCTTGGTATTCCCTAGCATGCCTTACTACTACCTATCATACCCTATCACTCCCTCCTTAACGCACCTAGCACTCATTGGTAGTCCCTAGCACACCCTTATATTCATTCATTTCCATGCATTTTAACCTAGTGCTTCCTTGTGTTTCCCTAGTACTCCCTAATACTCCTTGGTGTGCATTGACACTCTCTGGCACTCTTCGACATGCCTTGCCACTCCATAGAATGTCTAACACTCCTTGACACACATTAGCAATTGCAAAGTCTTTGCATGTCTAGCATGCATTGATATTCCTTGGTATGTTTTGGCATGGTATAAGATTAAAGTTACTTGAGATCAATTATTGGAAAATAGGAGAGAAGTAACAAAGGAAGATTTGGCACT
>APFE030506142.1:0-19395 GCA_000404065.3 Pinus taeda
CGTCCACCGCGAACAGCCAGTCCTTCCTTTCTATTATCCAGCAAAATGAAGAGACACAACCTACAGCAAATCCGTTGTAATATCCTCTGTCTTCCCTCACAGTCTCACCTCTCTATTTCTCGCTCACACTGAATACACATCTATCTCACAGCCTCAAAAATACAATGCCCTCATACAAAGAGAGGGGTTTCCTTCTAGGGAAAAAAACCCTAAACTAAACATAAGTTCTACCGTCAGATCATCAGCCTAATGAACGGCCTAGATTGACTAGAAATTACTATACTTTTACAAGGCAATTTTACAGCTGTTTTTAGCTTCGGGGGCGCTGCCCCCGAAACCCCCCGCTAGGGGGGGGCTCTTAAAGGTCGCAGTCGCCCACCCCTGGACCCCTCTTGCAGCGAATATTTTACGGGCGGCGTTGCCGCCCCCATTTTGAACTGGGGTCCAATGTGGCGGTACTTTTGAATATAGAAGATAATCAGGCTCCACACCCAACACGTGTGATATCTCCTAACAACAAAATATGTCACTTTTCTCAATTGTATGTTACTCCATTAATAAGATAAATAATTTTTTATTGACCTTGTAAGTGGACAATGTTATGATGCTTTGAATATGGGTGATAAAAATTATGATTTTTATTTTCATTGCAATTATAATTTTCTCCGTGTTGTTTCCAGAAATGGTACCATCAAACACAAATTCCCTATTTCTTTAAAAAATGTTTGAAGTTTCCTTTTTCTTCTCTATTTGATATGACTTAAACCAATATCCTACTATCATTTATTTTATTCCATTTAATTAGAGTATTTCACTCATGCCTATTTTATCTATGTCCCTAATGAACACCCTTGATATTGTTATCACTTGGATTGAACCTCAGGCTGAAGGAAGGCAATGCCAGGGTAACCACAAACCAGGCTTAGCCAAGTAGCTAGCCCTACTAGGCTAGGAGAGGGCTCTCTCCATGAGGATCTCAGCCAAGATGACTGGATCAGGAAAATAATATTAGGCTAGGTATAGTAGCATAAGGTTTGATTTCATTTTGAAGGGGTTTTGCTAGATTAGGAGGAGCCAGACAATTAGGGCTAGGGAATTAGGTCAAAATTGTAGGGTATTCAATTGTGCAAGGTAGGCATAAGGTTTAGCACTTTAGGGCTTCATGGGTGAGATGTTTTAAGACTGGTGAAAGGCTAGGAAGAGCATGCGATTACCATGGATCCTTCCCAAACTATAGAAAACAGATAATGGTGAATATTTCCCCAAAGCAGAGGAGTGATGTATTGAATTTTTCCTATCAAGTTGAAAACATTCACTTAGAAGAAATGAAATGATTAACGAATTACAAAAAAATATTAAAATATGATCACAATACGAGAAACTAAACTAAACTCCATACCACATGGATCGCAAATAAATAGCTGCAATTTTTATTAATCTCCTGCTAAACTGTTACAAAATGATGTACAATCAAGCCATAAGCATCGAGCTGAGTCCAACCCTTTACAATGAGAAAGAAGAAGAATATATAGCTTTTGTTTCAACCACCTCGCATCCTTAGGGGTCAAATCCCTAATATGAGGAGCTAATCTAACCAACTTTGAACAAGAAACTAGAATATAGGAATCTTAACAACTTGCCTCTAAAAGTGAAAAAACGGATTCATTTAAGCTCAAATTGGCTTTTAATCTAATGAATATACTCTCTACTACTAACTATCTATCATATTTACAAGCCAATTCATCATTCACAATAGTAAAGCACCCGCCATGGGAGAAAATTCATGAACACAGTCAAAAATGGAAAACTAGCCACCCTATGCAAAATTTGCCCTACGCGCAATGCCACTTTCAAGTCCCTTTGGGAGGCCTTCCCGGCATTGAAATGGCACTCATGATGGCTAATTGCAAAGTTATTCACATCTACTTTCCAAAACACCTACAATTTCCTCATTTGAAGCTCATTTGGCCCCTCAAAAATTGATTCTCCCAAGCCTGCTTCTGTGTGTCCAAAGAGTGGCAGAAAGGTCATTTTTAGGGTGTTTTTTGACCTTTTGGTGGACCAGTTCTTCCCAAAAAACTTAGAAAATCCATAGGGTACATGTACTTATCCCTCTGAATCCAAAAATACAAACCATTTTTCCATTGGGTGCCCCTAGGAAAAGCACAGTGCTAGTGGTGCTGCATGTTGAGCGAGATTTTCTGTATGTGCAGTTTCCAAAATTTACAAAAATAAAAATCTCCTCCAAACCTCGCCAAAATTGGTGAGCAGAACCACCATCAAGAATATTGATGAGACAAGGAAGCTTCAGCAAGAAACCTAAGCCTATCCTCATCTTTTTTGCATTTTAGAACTCGTCTTCGCCTTGCTTTCATCTGTTTGACCCTCATGTTGCAAATTTTGTTCTTGGTCCTGTAGTGGTATGCCATGTGTTGGTTGATATGGTTGTCCCTATTAGCCTTCTACAATAGCTTCTCTATGTGAAAATTTACTTTTTCAAGCCAAATCTCTCTATCATCCTCAATTTCCTTCTCAATAGGAGACAAAGTGACTAGTGCCTCCTTGTCACCTTGTTGTTTTACCTTGAGAAGTTCCAGCTCCATGAACACCTGCTCATCACTCAACTACTTATTCTCTTGTTCCAAATATGTGATGACATACTTGGCTCTCTCACAATTTTCCATCAATTCTTGGACTTGAGCCTCCTTTTCCCGTATGATGATGTCCTTTATTGTTTTTTCATCCTGAACCTCTAAGTCATTTGTTTGAGTATAATGCTTCTCTGGCTCATCATGCTCTATCAAATAAAAATCTCTCTCTTCCTCCTCATCATCAAAACTTTCCTCTGGCATCTTTTCTTTCCCTTTGTACAGTTGCTGCACCTGTACTTGCTGTGTTGATGAAGAAAGCAAAGCCCCTTCCACATCTTGTGGAGCTACCATTTTCCTATGAGTTGATGAAGAAGGCAAGGTCCCTTCCACATCCTATGGATCAAACACTTGCCTATCAGCTGCAAACAATGTCCTTGTGCCCCTCTGATATGTCATGTAGGTCTCGAGCACCTCAGTAGCTGTAGTCTCTTTGGCCTTCCCATCTATCCATGTTTGAAAATTTTGAGGTTGTACACTCCAAGAAAAGTGATAAAGGGAATGAGTAAGAGTGATTTTAGGAGTGAGTGGATGAGAGATGACCTTATGGGCTAGAAAATGAATGAGGGAGTAGGAACCATAAAAATGAGAGGGAGGGCTTGGTTTGCTGAGATATTGCTTTTTGGGAAGAGGGACAAAAGGATGTGGATGTTATGGAATGATATAGGGAAAGAGGTTAGAGTTTTAGTGATAGGAGATAGGACGAATAATTTGTTTTAGGGCTTTTAGGCATAACTAGGGGAAAATTTAGGGTTTCACATTTACCATGGGGAATTATGTTTAAAAGTTTGATTGCAAACAAACAATGTAGTATGGGAGGAAAACTTAATTGTATAAAGGGAAGGAGGGCAATCTTGAAGTTTTTATGAAGTTTGAGGCCTGTCTAGCCTTTCTGCTCAACACATAGCGCCAACCCACAGACGCGCAGTGCCACCTCTCGACGCGTAGCGCCATGTAAATTTATACTATGGAAACTTCCAGACACAAAATGCCACCTCCTGAATGTGTAGCGCCACTTTAATAAAAAGTTTGACTGCTTTCTTGATGCCCAAATTGAGTGTGGAATAGATCTTTCAAAACCTTGTCAAATCTTCTTTCTAGAACATCTTGAATTTTTCAATTTAGAGCTCATTTGCCCTATCAAAAGATCAATCTCCCAAAACTGGTCAAAATGTGCAGAATGAGGCTGGCAAAATGTAGAGTGTTGTTTCAGTCAACTTTTGGAGGTCTTCCTCAACTCAAAAGTGAGCTCATGATATCTCATTAGAATTATTTATGTGTATAGTTATGATTTGACTCATCAAATAAGTAATTTGGTCACTCTATCTAGGAGAAATATTGATTCTCCCAAGGTCACTCGAGAAGTGCATGAACTCTCCTAAGGCAAATGATGTTTTAGATATTTCTCCCAAACCATGAGACCTGTGTAACAACTGAAGGAGGTTTTTATTCTCGGGTCTATGGTAGACAAAAACATCTCTCACGTTTTTCAAATTCATCTTCTCTTGCTTAGAAACATCATTTGAATAAAACCTATCCCAATGTGTGGAATAGGGGATTTGTAGAAATGAAGGGAAATGAAGGGGATGAGGGGCTTCTAATTTCTTAAGAAAATTTTTGGAAGTAGGGAGGGATGTTAGGAAGTAGGGGAAAGTGGAATTTCAAGGATTTTGTGAGAGGAAAGGGTCCAAAAGGGTGAAGCACAAGCCTAACATTGAAAAGTGTCAAATTATAGCAATATGCTAGGATTTGTGGGAAAATGATGAATTTGAGGGATATCAGTGATGGGAAGTGTTTAAGAATGTATATCAAGGATAGGGGAAGGTGTATGAGCATCAAGATACAAGTTTTTGTTGATGATTTGGCCACCCAAGAAAAATTACCTTCAAAACCATAGGAGAGGGAAATGAGCCTTACCTAAGCACAACTAGAGCATAAACAAGGTGTAAAATGACCCATTGGAACTTGAAATAATGATGAAAGCTCTTCAAATGATGGTACACTCAGTCGAATGGTGACATGGACCAATACTTGGAAAACTTAGGAAGGAGTGAAAATAATCCTAGACCTAATACCTATTGACCAAATTGTACTCGAAGACTCACTAAAATGACAAAATTTGACTTTGACACCCTAAGACCACTTTGTAAGAGCATGTTTGATCGCCGGTGGAAGGCTGCAGAGACTGACTCTAACAGAGATTTTGATGATGAATACCCTAATGATGTTGGTCATTATTTCACTAATCCTTTTTAAAAAAATGATGCGTTCTTGTTACAAGACCGATAATGTGATCACAGAAAAACTATATTAATGGTAACATGGAAAATGTGATGCAATTTATTATTTTAATTATGGATTATATAAGGCATATTTTACTTCTTTTTTTAATTTATGTTTAAAAACAATACGATTATAAAGTATATTTGTTATTCCCTTGAACATATAACCAATGGATTCTGCGTTCATATGTAAATATGAATGAAATTTATTATTTTTACTAGGATGTAACCATGAATATCATAATTTGATTTTGATAAAGCACAAATAAAAAATACTTATGTGATTTCACTTGATGGATAGGTTTCAATACCAAATGCACTTAATCTCCAACCTTATCCTCAACATTTGAAAGATGATCTTGGCCTCTATCAATATAGTTCTACATTCTTTTATCTTTCATTCATGAGGTTTAGGGTTGATTCCAATTGAATAAAAAAGTATCAATGAAACATTTAATATGCAATACTAAAATTAAAGTCTATACCTAGATATTTCTTCCTTCTTACCTAAATTGAAACTTTTACATAGTGCTAAGAAACAAGGAGCTTTTCCTTCAATTCTTTTCATTGATGACCATAATATCACAAACCCATATTGTTCAAATATGCCATACTCTTTACTCTGAGATTAACATAACAAGATTGTTTACATACTACTCCAAATCTATTAATAACAAGAATTTATACAATCATGATTTTAAAACAACGTACATAGGATTTGTAATGAAACAAATATAGCGCTAGAAATCATGTATAAGGTATGATAATAGATGTATTTCCAAAACTGTGGAAAGTCTTCCAATACATTGCACAGTCAACATCTTTTGTTCCTCTTATCCAATCAATAATATCTTTGGTGATGAATGACTTATGAGTTGAATAGTGCATAAGTAATTTTGAACCTCTTTTTCAACTCCTCTTCAACACATTATAGATATATAGAAATTATAATATCCACATAAAGTATCTTGTTGCAAAACTAAAATCCCACATTTCATATCTCTGAAACAATGCTCACAACTTCTTTTCTGTATAGTGTGGAAGGTGATTCAACACTCAATAATCTTACACATATCTTCCATTGTTTGGAAAATCAAAACCAATTTCTAGACATTCTCTAACCTCCCGGATACATGGAAAAACAAGTATATTTTTTCTTTGTTAACTCATTATATAAGTTATGGGTATGTAAGAGCTAACAATTCCTTCACAAAAATACGAAATTGATCTGGATTTAGATAGGAACGCAATAAAGTACAGAAATAACCTTAAATACAGAAGTACAGCAGAAAGAATACTTCATTTCATTAATGTAAAATACTAAAATATGTTTACAAATAGAAATGGAAATAAACAAGCTAGGGCGATGGTAGCTCATCTCTGAGAAGTGATTTGGTGGTTACATGCCTCTGGAAAGCCCTAAACATCCAAAAACCTAACCCTAGGAGATGAAACGCCAAACTGTGGGCCCCGTTTCTGGTAAATTGGTATATCAACTTCTCGGGGTCATAACTTTGGCATACGATCTCCATTTGATGTGCACAATAGCTTGTTAGAAAGATCTATCTAAGGCCTACAACTTTGGGAAGACAAAAATTAGTCCATCAACCCATGTTGCTCCCAAATTTCCCAAGAAAACTTCGTTTAGGGCTTCAAAATGGCTCCAGAAGTTTAAGACCGAAAAAACTGCTAAAAATAGTAAATTGTGCTACGAATAAGAAAACTAAAAAAAAATTGGAAGAGACAGTTGTGGGGTTGCAAGTGGGATAGGTGGGTGGCCACCAATATCCATCTAGACCATTTCTCCCTCCTTAGGAAGCAATGGTCCCCATTGCATTGAGTTCATCCATCTGTTGAACTTGGTCCCTGGTGAGTTGTTCTGTAATGTTTCATGTGTCGAGTAATGGTGGGAAGCATGGTAGAGGGCGGTCCACATTGAATGCTTGGTGCAAGCGAAGGAATGGAGGAATGTTGTTCTCCAAAGAATTATTCCCCACATCGTTGGCACTAGTGTAAGGACCATGTCACTTCTTGTACTTGTCATTTTTCAAAATGGAGCAGTGATATATCTGCACGTTGGGTAGAGGTGCTCTGGGAGTTAGATCGAATGAATGCTTGACCTGACAGTGCAATGGTACCCCTATGCGTGAAGAGAAGATGTTCCTATGTTCTTTCATGATAGTATCCATCTGCTGTTGTTGCTACGTGGAAGAAACCTTTGCAAGGGTCATGGATGTGGCAACAATATTCCCCGTACTTTGGGAATGAACCAGACAAAGAATGAATTTCCTCATCTAGGAGATAAGCATGCTGCATTTCTTAGCAACGATCAAAGAGGTGGCGGTAGGTGGGGCTACCTCCAGTATCTTGTATAATGAATTACACAAAGAAAAGTGACAATGCTAGGCCTTGACTCATACACAGCATGTCGCCTCCACAGGTATGGCTAGCCTAATAATACATCACAAACATCCAGAGGTGCAAGATCACACAATATGTTGTCTATGAAGGGTTTGATGTTGTAGGGAAGGTGACACTGCTGGTGGACTCAGAGATATCTCCCTTGGTGAAGCCACCCGATACTATACAACTACAGATGTGGTGTAGTCGGTAGGCCCAACCACTTCACAACCTCTATTGAAATGATGTTCTTTTAGCTACCACTATCGACAATGAATTATATCGGCGAACCCTTCACCCACATCTGTGAGTGGAAAATATGCTCCCCCTCCTCTGGATCTTTGGGTTCATTCTTCTAGATCGTGGCAGTGGCAATAGTGGCGATGGCCTCCACATCAATGATCTGCTTCCTTTTGCCATTCCCCTCGTCAAGCTTTGACTCAGGGTTGGAACATGCATCTCATTCTGAAGCCTTCAACATGGACACCAACAACTGCTTGGTCCGACACTCACTTGTGTTGTGAGTGGGACTCTTTTAGAGCTCGCACCACTTTCTTATGTCCTTCTTTGACTTCGTGGTGTTGTTCTTTTCTTGCAGCTTCGACGAGTTGTCTTGGGTCACCTTACTTTGGCTTTTCCCTTTGTTCTTCGGATTTGCAGATCCAAAGTCTCATTTCTTTTGTTTAAACTTCTACTTGATTTTGACAGCGTGTCGGTATGTTGTGCCAAGCAAGGAGATGTTCAGGAACTCCACCTCTTCCTGGATGTATCTGTGTAGGCAGCCGTGTTATTTGAGTACCAAATGTAGTTCAAAATCCTTGATATTGCACTGTGTGTGAAGGGTATGAAAAATGTTTGCGAACTCTAGCACATCTTGGTCCCTTCCCTACCATAGAAATGTATTTATCCTCATAGCTTTCGACAGGGTAGTACTACTCCTTGATAGCATCCCAGAATGAATTCCAAGTGGGTTTGGTTGAAAATAGTAAGACCATATTTTCATCCTTCTACTCGCAGTAGGTTTCCCACCAGTCCTTGACATGGGGGGCTGCTTTGAGAAGAGGGAAAATAATTTTTTCCTGACTGGAAAATCATGAATAGGAAAATACCCTTCTATCAAATTTAACCATTTATCTACGACATTTGCATCTATTTGACCCTTGAATATGGAGATTTCAAAATTAGCTTGTACCTTAAAGGTTGTGGCGTTTCCAGAGTAGCTATTGGAAGCCGATGTGTCGCCTCTAGATAGCTTCTGAAGGATTTGGGAAAAGTTGTCCATCATCGCATTCCTTTGTGGCTCGAGGGATTCTTCCAGCATGATTTTGGTAAGATCTCCTGCCCCCTCATATTTATTTTCATCCGCCATGGGAGGCCATCAGGATTTGTGAGGCTGGTCTTGCAAAGGTTCGACTAGTTCAAGCCCTAACTCCTTATATCTCGACCACGTTGGGGACATGCAAAGAAAAACAAAGGAAAAAGTAGACCGCTCTGATACAACTGATCAAGCTTTAGACAGGAATACAATAAAGTATAGAAATAGCCATAAATATAGAGGTACAATAGAAAGAATACTTGATTTCATTAATGTAAAATACTGAAATATGCTTAGAAATAGAAATGGAAATAAACTAGCTAGGGCGATGGTAGCTCATCTCTGAGAAGAGATGTGGAAGCTACATGCCTTTGAACTATGTTACAATGAGGGTCGAAAGCTTATTTATTGTTGAGAAACAATGGAAAACGCTAAACATCCAAAAACCTAACCCTAGGAGATGAAATGGCAAACTGTGGGCCCCATTTCGGGTAAATTGGTACATCAACTTCCCGGGGTTGTAACTTTGGCATACGATCTCCGTTTATGCACACAATAGCTCGTTAGAAATATCTATCCAAGGAATACAACTTTGAGAAGGGAAAAATGAGTCCACGGACCCATGTTTCTCCCAGATTTCCTAAAAAATGTCGTTTAGGGCCTCAAAATGGCTCCAGAAGTTTAGGACCCAAAAAACTACTAGAAATAGTAAATTGTGCTACAAATAAGGAAACTAAAAAAAATTGAAAGAGACATTTGTGGGGGTCCAAGTGGGATAGGTGGGTGGCCACCAACATCCACCTAGATTAGAAACCAGAAGTATTTAGAATCTATATAAAAAATAGAAAGAAACGCAATAAACATTATTGATCCACTTGCATTAGTATACTAAGAAAAAATGACTTACTCATGGACTCCTATCATTTCTTCATAAACAATACTACCATTCTTGAAAATTCTGAAAGCATTCGACCATATATCATGTTCAATCTAATAATTTTTTAACTTGACCAAGTACTGAATATATTGTTTTCCCCTAGTTCTCTCCACTACCTTCTTATCTATGATTGATAGAATTTACATTATTTGTGCTTTATGTAGCTTTTGTTTTAAATTTATGAGATTATAATATTCGAAGAATACAAGTCTAAAATATTAAAAGTAGGATATATTCCATTGTTACTTGGAAGCACTATCTCATGAGAATTTGAAAAAAAAATTCTAGACCTTACAAGGTCTAATTTTCTTCAATTTTAACTCGTTTTCTCCCTCTAAGGAAATATTTTCATCTTTAAATATGCAAGAACCAAATATTCAACCTTAAATACTACCCCTTTCTCAATTAAATATACTCTTTTCTTGTATTTTAATATGTTGACTTAGAGGTATTGTTTGACTTTTCTATGCAGCTCATGCGTCATTATTACAAACCCTTCTTCATAAACACTTAATGTAAATTTACTTCCTAGGTGTATTAACTTAGAAATAAACCTTGAATTCATGGTATACATAGAATAAAATGGAATAAAACCTATGCTCTAGTTAGGTTAATCATTTTAGAAAAGCATTGTTTGAGCAAATATTTGGTCTCACTATTTGGGATGTTCACATGCTAAACTTCTTAATATATTGTTGAAAATTTTATCAGCTAAAACAATCCATTTATATGAGGATGGTAAGATAAAGAGAAACTAAAACATGTTGTTAGTACTTATAAAAAAGTCCTCAAAAAAGACCAAAAATCCTAGTAGCATTGTAATAAACAATACTTCTACAAAGTGCATGAAATCTTACTACTTCCTTAAAAAATAGGTTTGCTATGTTAGTTGCATCACTTGCTTTAGTACATCATATAAAATCATCCACTTTGTAAAATCTATCAATTACAACAAATATGGAATCCGTGGATTACGACATTGTATTTTCCACGTTATTGAAAGACAAAAATCGATGTTTTGAATCTGAAGGGGCATCCATCATTACAAAAAAAAGTGTAGGGGATTGAACACATTGGATCATATATATAGTATAAATATAATATAAATATATATAATATGAAGATATATATATATTACATATATTGAATGAGATGTTAAAGATGATAAAGTAGGGACAAAGTGAAGGGGAGAGGTCAAATCATGAAAATTAGGTGAGTTACCTACAAAACAAAAAACTTAAAAACAATTAATAAATTGATTAAAATTTAATGTATAGTAAGCCAAACTATCTATTAAATTTTTTAAATATTGA
This sequence comes from Pinus taeda, assembly GCA_000404065.3. Taxonomy (NCBI): domain Eukaryota; kingdom Viridiplantae; phylum Streptophyta; class Pinopsida; order Pinales; family Pinaceae; genus Pinus; species Pinus taeda. The sequence continues at coordinate 10,896 of APFE030506142.1, forward strand.
ATTATTATTATTAACATAAATGTTAATATAATTATTATGAAGACTAATATTAAAAGGAGTGGTATATAAGAGTTGAAACTAAATATTAAAAACTGCATGTAATATAGTGGTCTATTAATATTAAAATTACCAATGAATACAATAAAATATTGATATAAATACTTTATTGAAGTAATATTAATATTTTAATAAACTATTATTAGTATTAATAGTATTGTTAGGACTATAGCTATGAAATTATGAGAAAAGTGACAAAGGAACATGTAAAGTGACAACTCTAGTGTAATAAAGTAACTGAGGAATGAAAGAGTGATAGACGGCAACTGAAATTAAGTGGGAGGGGTAAATTCTCATAAAGCAAAGAGGAATAGGAATAAATTGATATTGGGTAAGAGAATAGAGGGGGTAGATCAAAACTAGGACAAAGTGAGGGGGAACCAAGTACAGGAAGGAGAGGGAAAAATAAGGAGAGTAAAGGGGATAAAGGGATGGGAGGGGAGGGGTGGGGAGGGGCGGGAGTGGAAGGGAAGGGATAGATATCGTAGATGGAAAAAAGGTTAATAATAGTAAGGAAAATGTAATGGGAGAATGAAAGAAGAATAAGTCAAAAACTATAGGGGTAGGAGACAAGTGAAATGAATGGACAGAGGTGGGGCAACCTAGTGGGGAATGAAAAGGGAAGGGGATCATGGTAATAGAGTAGGGATACTAACATTATGCTCATGTGTCTTAAGATTCTTGATCGAGGGAATCCACCTTATGCTTACTTCTAGAATGATGTCTCTATTAATATTGTTAAGTTGTTTGACAATGTCAATAACTTCCCTAAAACATCTTTTGGAGTGATGATTTTATTTGGAAATCAACTTTGTTTTTTAAATGAAAACATGGCGCATATTTTGTATATATTTTTCTGTAAGGAAAGATGTTTGTATGCAACCATGTTCTATATCTACAACGTGTTCTTTAATTCTTGTGAGGAACGATCTTCCAATTTCTCGAATGTAACAAATTCCACATGAATAGTTTACCATGTACTACTAATGATTTCCATAGAATCTAAAATGATAATAATTTCCTTTTTCTTAAGGCTTTTAGCTATTTTTTCTATGACGCTCTACATATAAGTTATATAAGTTTTTTTGGGGGAGTTAAGTGTCTAGTGAATGAGTTCCTATTATTCAATCTATTTTGATAGGTTTCTTCATTTCCTTCTCCCTATAACCAATGTTCTTAAATACCATGATCAAATGAATGTTCTCCTTATTAATGTGTTCATTTCCTAATATCCTTAGAGCTCTTACAACTAGAGTTTTATGGAACCCTATTTTCTAAGAGTCGTGGTGATGAGGGTTGGTGTGGAGGAATCTTTCTATGTTTTTTTTTTCTTTCTAAATACTTGGTGTCCTAATGTTCTATTACATTTTTTAGTGATTATCACATTAAGAAAAGAGATTTTTCCTTTTTTTCTCAAGCTCCATGGTAAATTTGATATTATCTCAGATAGAATTGAGGTGTTTAAAGAAATTATCAGTTTCTTCACTTCCATGGGGCCATTGAATCCCTCATAATTTTTGTCTTGAACATAGACACCATTTAGATTTCAAATTTTAACATTTATATTTCAATACTATGGAAAATGTGACGTCTTAATCCATCAAAAGACACCACAAAATCTTAAAAATCTAAAGTTAGCATCATTACCTTTATTATTCTTTATACTCCAAGTTCAAAATCCATAGTTATTGAATCTCATGGCCTATTAGTAATAATAAAATCTTGATATAATCCTATGTTATTACTTCTTCCCCTATAATTTCAAAATATCTTGGATCTTTGAACAAAAAATTTCATATTAACTTGCATTGTTGGCCAAAAATATTGTGTAGTCAATTGAGAAGGAATTTTATTTTTCCCAAATGTATTGTCAAACTTTCTCTATGTTTCTTCTTTAGTAAGAGATGTAAAATTTAGGAATCCATAACTAATTACACTTTAACAACATTATTTCTATAAGGATGTACTTTATCAATGGGATCCAATCTATTTTGCTTATGGGATTCTCACTTGTTGCACAAGCTTCCTTAAAGTTTAAATCCTCTTTGTACATGTATTTAAAGACATAAAATCCCAATATATTCTCTTGAGACTCTTGAAAAACAATATTTGTCATACTACATGCATATATATCTTTCTTAAATTGTCCACTTGTATCATTGAAAATAAAGTGAAATTTTTTATAAACTTAATTGATTTTACATTCCCTTTACATAATTTAGGATGACTATAGATAAACTATAAGCCATAGTGTTTGGTATTTTGATTGTTAGTTAAATTACTTGTCATTATATTTTCAAACTCGGGGTTCGTGAAATTGCAAAGTACACTTGCACAATATATGCAAGGACTCGACTTTCAATTTCAAAAGGAAATTATAATATATTGAAATAAATTACAAGACTGAAATAAAACCTATTCATGAAAAATTTCTAATATGAGTATGCACACACTTTCTTTTTTAAGTCTCAAATTAAGAACTTGGAAAGAAATATTTTAATCTATGAAATCGAAATGACAATTGACATGAAAGTAAATTTACTCTATTGTCATGAAAAATACTATTTTAGTGACATGAAAGTAAATCCATGTTTCAATTGAAATTACCAATGTGTGAATTTTCAAATTAGAATCATTAAAGACTATCTATGAATTTAAAAGAAAACAAATTGAACAACAACGAGCCTATAATATGAAAGAAATAATGTTTGACCTGCAAAAGAACACAAATGGAATGAGAATAAAATAATGTAAATAATGCATGTAATTAAAACACTTAAAATGAATCATAAAAGTAACTAGTCTATAAAATATATGAAACATTAAAATGCATCTCATGCTCACTAAGTGGGCATTTAAAAGTGCATGAGAGCTAGAAAGTTGGGGAAACTATTGATCAAATGCCAACCATATCAACATGAACTAAAACGGTATTCATAACATCAATCATAAGCATAGTCCCAATCCATAACACCAAAAACTCTACAATCAAGCATGAGCATAGCTCTGAAATTTTTCACACCTTTTTCATGGTGAAGTCACTCGTATTTATAAAAAAACTAAGATAACTAATTGATAAACATTAATCCACAAATATCTCATAGATCCAAAAATATCTCATGTGGTTACAATTGTTCGGTGCTGTAAGGTGTCTTTAAAAACTCCTAATTGCCTCACATTAATCATCAACATGGGTACATCTTTCAGTTCCAAGACTGTACACAATATGTGCAAATGTTATATCTATGGAGAGTAATGATTTGGTATAATTTATTAAATTCAATACAAGAGTAAATAGATTGAATCATAAATATCAAGCTTGTAACTTCAGGGAAAATAATCTATTTAAGCATCAAAACTCAACCTTAATCAGAACCATGACTTAGTCTTAATCAAGAGATTCTAATTGCAATCACATCAACTGAGTGCACCGTAGTAGTAACAGAGCTCTTCTAGCTGATTCTAAACTACTGCAGAGGAATAAAGAATCCAATCCAATCAATAACAGTTCTATCTTTTAATGAATAGGAAATAACTCTCTCCTAATGATTAATTCAATCCACAACATAAATAAATGAAATCAATTGGCAGAATTAAGAAGTAATGAAATACATACACGAATTCCACAACAATGAAAATATCGTCTATAAAACTGTAAGGTAGAGTAATTAAACTTACATTAAAGGAAAAGTAAAACCATAGGGAACATTAGTGGAATCCACCAATGACCAGGCCCAATCCACTAGCGAATATTGCTTAACTACTTTAGAATATCACGAGTGAACAACAACTCAATTCATGTATTAATCATCAAATTCAAATGTCATTACAAGGCATTGTCTTCTTCAAGATTACACTTCATATATTAAAATTACAACCTTCTTTCTAAAGGACAAGAAGTTCCCTTTTATAATAAAGAAGTAAAAGAGATAAATGTGATTCCCCAAGATCAGGAGATCATGAGGAATTCACAACTAAATGCTATTATCAGACAACATTCCAACTTGTGCTGATCCTCTTGATTTATTCCTTCATTCGTCCACATAAGACATGCTCCTTTTCCCCTGTTTAGCATTTGTTGTTCAATCTTTTGAACAACAATTGTTCCCTTTGCCAATTTCTGCATAAAAACAACAAAAGTTGGCTTGTCTTAGTCAAACCATGTCAAAAGCAATTTTATTCATTTTTTATCGAAGTTTTATCAACATCTTACTATATTAGGGCAGAAATGCATAGAAAGAGGGAAACAGACAATGTAATCAATAGTAAACTTATACCCATTGTACGACCCAACATACTCCCCTTCTTACCTTGTTTCATGTCCTCATGAAAAACAAGTAGTTCCTATGTAGTGCAGTTAGACAGTAAGCTAGAAAACATGTTTCTTTATCAGACCTAAAATTGTGATGTTGTATCAAACTGGCAAAGGTTGTTTCTTCCTGTCCTTCAGGCAACTCATAGACAGAACGATATCCTTTAGGAGGGTAAAAAATAATAAGGCTGTTGTGTTGACATCCCAACCAATATGGTCATTCTATTAGGATAATATTGTTGTATGTGACCAAATGGCTTGCAACAGCTTTGAAGTTCTCGTAGTTAAATGGTTCTCTTTTCTTGACACTATTAGTTGAGATTGTCCATCTATCTTGGATGCAACCAAGGAACTTTCCTAAATGGAGAGGAGATATGCCCTTCTAGTTTGCATGATTTCCTTATGTATAGGTCCAAAAATCTTAATTACACCCTCCTATGTCATAAGCCTTTTGTGTTTAATAAATAGTTGCAAAGCGCCAGTAGGCTCACTTCTTACCATAAATCCATTTCATGTTCTTTTCTCTGGAAGGATTTATAGGCCTTAAACCACTTAATTTTATTAACTACGAAGGAAATAAAAGCTTAAAACTAAACATCCCCAACAAAAGGGCTAGGATTCTTATCTACCTCTTCTTCTAATAAAAAATTATGTAAATAAAATTCACAAAGAAGCCACTAAACGTTTACCCCATGTTCTTTACAATAGCTTATAAATTCTTCAGTTGTTTTTAATTCTATTGGTTTGCTGGCCTTTACATCTTTAGTCTTCAATAATAAGTATCTTTCTAATAGAAACAGGGCATAGTTCATTGCAGGACACCTGTAAGATAAGACATCCTAATATAATGAGCAAATGGTGTCCATCTGATCCATGACCTTGTCCAGCTTGGTATTTACCTTCTTTAGCATTTCTTCCACCTGTCTAAAACTAGCAAACGTTTCATCCTCTATTATAGTCAACTGTCTAAATTCCTTTTGTAACTTCTGATAATTCTGCGGAGGAATTATCTCCTTCCTACATTGCTTTAAAGCAAATTGGCCTTGTGCTAGTTCCTCCTGTAACTTCCAAAGAATAGGATCACTACTTGAAGGGGTGTCCTTGAATTTTTCTTCACTTTGGGTGCTTGTGCTATGAGAGGGTATGCTATCAGTCTAAGTTCTTTTATTATGGGAGGACCAACCCTCTGTCTGAACAGCTGTACCCATTATGTCTACATGAAAATTTGTTTGGGTGGCTACTGTTTGAGTAAAAAATAGGTTCGATCTCGGTTTCAGTTGCCCTGCCCTCACATATTTCTGTTTGTGTGGCCACAATGACTACCTCAGGAGTAGTGCTGTGGGATTCTCTATTTGTAGTTTCCTTCAATTTATGATATAGCCTTCTAACTGTCTTCTGGAGCTTTTGGTATTTCTTCCTCATCTTCCCTAGTTTTGTTTTAGCTACTCACTTTTTCTGAGGTGCCTTATTTGTAAGAACAGGTTTATTAATACCCTCTGTATCTAAGGGTTCTTGCTTTTCGTCATGGTTGTGCTCCCATATAATTGTGTCACCAGACTGGTTATTGGATTTGTGAATAATTGCTGTGCTCACTCCCTCTTCCTGGTCTCTAGCTTCTGGAGAAGGTAGAATTTCTGTATGACCAGAATCTCCTAAGGATTGAGCTTCCATAAGGGTAGGATCAAGTGATCCTCCAAGTTGAATGTATGCATTCAAATTTTCCATGAGTTGTGCCATCCCTTCCTCAAAATCATGCAAAAGATCATCTTGCGGGTGCATAAGTGGTGTTTGAGGAGGTCCTGCTTCATTCCTTGGTTCATCATCAAAATGATGTACTCCCTCTTATTCTGAGTCTGACTTATGTTCTTCCTTAGGTTCTTGTTCTGAATTGGCTTCTTCTTTAGGCTCTGATTCAAAATGACATTCTAGCCCCTGTTCAGGTTTAGAATTACACTCTTCCTCGGTCTCAGGCTCCAAATTATCCTTTGCTTATAGTTCTAGCTGAGAATTGGATTGTTGCTTTGGTTCTGACTCAGAGTCTTTTACACTAATTGGTTTGGATGGCTCCACTGGTCGTTCTGTGCTACCTTGAGGATTTACAAACATCCTTTGGGCTAGTTTTAACCTTGCAGACTACTTGCACTTATGAGGTTCCATTTTTGAATGAGAAGTCCTTTTCCTCTTCAGATTAGGGTTCTGTTGGCTAATTTCCAAGATTACAGAGTTTTGGATTACAAGGTCTTCACTAATCTCTAGAGGCATTATGAGAGCATCCCAAGTTAAGTTTTGTTGAACAAGATTATGACTAACAATTAGTCTAATCAAACCATAGTGGCTAACTACAGTTTTGGGGTACCTAGCTTGTCTTATTCTATCAACGCTATCATGCAACAATGAATTCAAGAAAGATGGCAGATTAATAGTGAGATTTTGTTTTAAAATAGCTAAGAGTTTGAGTTGTCATGGTCTTACCACATCTCATCATCCATCACAAGTAATGTCACTTGCCAACTCACGCCATGGTTCTCCCAGAGAAGATAGTTGAATTCCCTTGCCTTTTCTACTTATTTCCTCACCTGTATCTCTAAAAATCTTCACCGTGTCTTGCAACATTACGTGCTTTTTAGGCCATATAACGCCTTCTTCCAGCAGCCCAGATATTTCAACTACCATATCTTCTGATACTGTGATTCTTCTTCCTTTCACCATAGACTGCACATTCTATAAATGTTGTAAGAAATTGAGATCAACTTCATTGGTAGGGGCTTGAAGCCTGGTGATGTATGACATCCATCATGTGTGCACCAGAATCTCCCTGGCGCTATCCAAAATTTCCAATACTAAAGGTTGTCAGCGCATTGATTTTCCATCCATAATGCTTGAATTCTTCCTACAATTTCAAAAGATTTACAGGCAAGAAAAATGCATTAGAGAACAACAATGGTGAGATAGAACAACAAGTAGATGTAATGGCTTAGTTTCATGATGTTAAGCAGCATTTCCATGAGAATTAATATTATTAATTTGAGGACTATCATATTGCAACATGACGTTTAATCATGGGATACCATAGCAACATATGAAATCCAATAAAATAAATATAGCGCATGCAAGGGTGTAAAGGGAGCCCCCCCCCCCCTCCTTCAAATGAGAGCTTGCCTATGACTAAATAGACAGGGAAGTGTTATTCTAACTGCAAGGCAAGAGGTTGAAGGGTACAACAGTAAACGAGATAGAGTATGCATATCAATGACGGGATGGCAAGAGGTATGGTTATAATGAGATTGGAGTGTATAAAGGTAGTTATGAATAAGAGATAAGACATTTTGTGTTGATGATAGGTTATGTGATAAAGGACAACAATATGCCAAAAATATGCTCTGTTGATGGTATCTTATCTAGAATGATACGATTGATAAGAAAAAAACATTATCTCATGCATAAAGGTTCTAAAAAATTATGGAAATAATTTCTCCGAAAAACAAAGAATAAGAAGAGGGTATTATAATGATTATTGACATTAAAATAGCACTTCAATTCCATAAGTAGAGCCTCTGTTACTAGTGTTAGCACTTGAAATTTCACCTCAGGCTGAGAAAGGTAAACCTCAAGGCTACATCAAACCATTTAGCCTCGTAGCTAGCCCTACGGGGCAGGAGAAGGCTCTCTCTGGTCTATCTTGTAAAATCTCCAATAGATGAGAAGACCAATAAGGTAACAGTGATATTAGGCTAGTAAACTGATCAGAAAGATTGATTTTGGGGTTTTTGGGTTTTTAGTGGCAAATTGAGGGGATGGCAATTTTGGGTGCGGGGATTGGACACAGTTTCTGCAGGGGGTTCCTTGGGGCGAGGTAGGAGACAGTATTGATGCCTTTGATTGAAGTGGATGATTAGGATGAAAGGTGAGAGAGCTAAAGAGAGCAAACAATAACTTTGAATTCTCTTTAGACAGTAGAAAACATTGAAATTAAACAAACTTAAAAGCAGAGCATGGTAGGCATGAATTCTTACTTTAACACTTCATTTGTTTAATGTGCAGAAGTAAAGAAAGGAAATGAATCACATAACAAAGCTTACAAGAACATTGAGAAACACACCATCAACACATGAGTCCACAAGAATCCCAAAA
>APFE030506145.1:0-10069 GCA_000404065.3 Pinus taeda
AGCAGAAGCAGAGTATCGTGGTGTCGTGGAAGCTAGTAAGGAAGCCTTGTGGCTTCGTCAGATCCTATAAGAATTGGGCTTTGAGCAGCAGCATCCGACTACACTTTGGTGTGATAATCAAAGTGCCATTCAGCTTTGCAAAGATCCAGTTCAGCATCAGCGCAGCAAACACATTGAACTAAACATGCACTTCATCAGAAAACTCATTCATGACCATGTTCTTGAAGTGCAATATTGTTCAACAGATGATCAGGTTGCAGACATCTTCACAAAGGCTCTCACAGAGGCGAAGTTCACTAAACTTCGATATATGCTTGGAGTTCAGGAAGTTGTCACTAAGGCGGGATAGCTCTAGTGCCTCCTTCCTTCTCCTATTGTGTCATATTTGTAAATCCTTCAATCCTATCCCAAGTTGTTCTTAAGGGGGGATGTTAGGATATTCCGACACATAGGAATAGTTAAGTTCAACTTGGTCTAGTATAGAGTTAGGTATAGAGTTAGGTAAAGTGTGTTTCTTTACCGTTGTACATTTAGTAACTTACAATCCGACGGTCACGATATGTAGTGATCCGACGGTTCATTCTCTCCTCGGTATTACCGACACTTGATCCGTGGCTTGACACCCGATTAGTCCATGAATTCTATTTAAAGCGCATGGAGGGTCATTTGTAGGTTAACCGTGCATGAGAGAAGCTTATGTAAATTTTCATTCTTTTATTAATAAATTGCCTGTAGTAGCCACGTTGGCGCAGGCCGTGGACTGTTTCCCTCTCTGAGGGTTTTAACCACGTCAAAATACTGGTGTATTGATCTGTGATCTGTTTGTGAGCAGTGTCCTTTTGGTGTTCTGACTGAGGAACTTACCCTCTAAATTCCTACACGTGCACCCCAAGAAAGCCGCTGCCATCAAGAAAGAAGTTGAAAAAATTCTCCATGCTGGTTTCATTTACCTGGTTCCTCTAACCGATTGGGTATCGAATATTGTTCCTGTGATGGAAAAGCAAGGAACAATTAGAGTGTGCATCGATTATAGGGATGTAAATCAAGCTTGTCCAAAAGACAACTACCCTACACCCTTCATTGACAAGATAATTGATGAGTGTGCCAGATGTGAAATATTTTCATTTATGGATGGATTTTCCGGGTATAATCAAAAAAATATCCGCCCACAGGACTAGTCAAAGACTGCATTTATTTTTCCGTGGGGCACATTCGCTTATTGCAAGCTACCTTTTGGTTTAAAGAATGCAGGGGAAACCTTTCAGAGGGCAATGAATTATGCCTTCCATGACATCAAAAACATCGTTCAACCATATCTCGACGATCTTCTGGCTCATTCGCGAAAGCATACTGACCATCCGCAGCATTTGAGAGCAATATTTCTACTTTGCCGACACTACAAGATACGACTCAATCCACACAAATGTGTGTTTTGTGTCGGTTCTGGTCGTTTGCTTCGCTTTGTAGTCTCAAACAATGGGATTCGTCTCGATCCATGTAAGGTTCAGGCAATTATTGATTTGCCTCCACCTCTAAACTTACTTCAGATTCAGAAACTCCAAGGGAAAGCAAACTTTCTGAGGAGGTTCATTCCAAATTACGCCAAACTTGCTAAAGGTTATACGTGTCTGTTGAAAAAAGAGTACCCTTCATCTGGGATCAGGTCGTGCAAGATTACTTTGATGCTCTAAAGGAATCCCTAATAAAGGCATCATTAATGTATGCTCCTGATTATCAAAAAGAATTTAACCTGTATCTGGCTGCAGTAGATACGACCATAGCAATGGTTTTAGTTCAAGAAGACATTGGAACTGAACATCCTATCTATTATTTAAGTTGAAATTTAAATGATACAGAAACCAAGTACTCCTATGTTGAAAACCTGGCTCTCGCAGTTGTTCATGTGATACAAAGATTTCGACACTATATCCTCTTTCGAAAAACTACCATTTTGTCAGATTGCAACCCCATGACTTATATCTTGTCATGACAGTTACTGGGGGGGAAATATTCCAAATGGATAGCAATTTTGCAAGAGTTTGATCCGGAATTCGTAAAATCAAAATCAAAGAAAGCGCTGGTTTTCGCGGAATTACTATGTGACTTCCCATCGTCGTCCAACGATTCAACATCCAAAGAAACAATCGTGGACAAATCCTTTTTTTCTGATATCTACAAGAGATCTGTGGTATGGAGATATAATCATCTATCTCTAGATTGTTATTGGGAAATCTAGTGTCTATGCAGAGCTACTAGTCCCACTAAGACGGGTAGCTATCTTAGAAACAAACAGATTAAAGTTACTTTTGTTTTCCTTAACAATAAGTAGATAGGAGAGGAGAAAAGAATACCAACCTCAATCTTTCACTTGGTTCTCTGCTTGTTCCTTTTCCTCTTTGACAGATCTTTGTCACTCCTCCCTTAACCAATCTGCTTCAAAGAGTACCTGTGAAGTCAAAGAAACATAATACCTTCAAAGTGCAGAGATCTACAATCATAAACAATATAGGACCAGATATATTGACCACACAAATGCATATATTAGCAAACATACAAGAATGTGGAGGAAAAATTGAATAGATTTATTGATATAAAGATTAAAAGAGAGGATTACAACCCATTGATCTGACCTAGTGTCATCCTCTCAGCATGAAAGCCCTTCTTCATCTCATGAAAAGCTTAGATCACCCAACAGTCTGATATTCCACCAGGAAACCAACAACACTTCCTTACAAGATACAAGATTCCAGCCTGTGGATCTCTGGGATGAGGGATCCATATATAGATTATTGTAGGGGGTGAGTCAGCTTCTGGGATTTTGATTAGTGTCTTCTCTCTGATATTTCTTGATTCCACTTGGAGATTGATGATCTCTTACTCATACCTGGGCGAATTCAGAGAGACAAGCGTCACAGGAGAAGTTTCCGGAAGATTCCATGATCATCCACCTTGCAAACTGTCTCTGCCATTTGTCTACTCTTGTCCATCGCACCCTACAGAAGGGATTTCTAGTATGCATCTCACTTTTTGCATTGAGTAGGTGAGATGCATCACACCCTTAGCACTGAGCAGTCTGTATGGTCTAGGTTTGACCAGTTCTGAGCAGTTTTCTGTGGAGAACTTTTGGGAGATGATGTAATCAGATAACCTTGTTCCTTTAGGGTATGAAACAACACTTTTAGGGACTCAAAATCCCTTGGTTTATGGACATATGTTATTGGGGTTGCAGTGCCCAAATATGTCTATAACAGCTGCCTCCTAAAGCATGAGGGCGTAGATCTTTGATGTCAAGTGAAATGCTTTATCATGAGGATCCGAGGTTTTTCGAACTGGAAGGCAACCTGTAATAAGATACAATACAATACATTATCTTCATAACATTTTAATGATCTAGCTGAGGCGGGCATTCCCATGCTCAACTTTATAAATTCATTTTCATGTACATAGTACAAACAATCGTCTGTGTGGCAGACTGATGATTCTGATAGAGCCATCATCCTTTGATTCAGATGATCATCTGTGTAGCAATGATGTACATTTGATGTCTTTATTTTCCTGAATATATCGCAGCCCGAATGGATGAAACTAGATCCGGGGTCTTCAAACTCGTCCAATCTTCGCCTGGAGTACAAGTTGATCCATGTGAAAAATGTTCTGGAGTCGAACATGGAAAGACATCACCTGATTACCAGCCAATGATGTAAGCTGTTAACAGGTACGAGAGGAATCACCGATAATGATGATGACCCTCAAGGTACTACAATACAATTCACGTGGTGTGAAAATGGGACTTGGCATTGAACACCACGCAAAATCTTTTGATCAAAGTCCATTGATGTAAACCTGTCTCCGGAAGTGAGAAACTTTCCATTGAGGCATATAAGCTTCAAAGAACTGAAAGGGTTGTTCCTAGGTCGACTTCTTGGATAATGAGCTGTCGTCGACAAGAAGTGACCCGTCGTAGGAGGGCCTTAATGAATCCCACATCTACAACTCGGAACGGAGCAAATTATTTTGTGGAGGTTAAAATGATCTGATGATACAGGGTTCAGGGTAGCGGTCTCGAAAGAATGAAGCATGAAGGTATTGCAGTGGGTGAGACACAAGCTGGGTTAGTGAATTCTCTGATCAACTTCTCTTGAACATATCGACGACATTGAAATGGATTGGTAGCGTTAACCCCAAAGATGGATGGTACGATGGACCAATGGTGGTATGATCGATGAACGGAATAACCCAACCCGACTCAATCATGGTGATGGAGTGAAAGTGTCATGTTCAAGAGTGACTCGCTACCAATAAAGTTTCTTCAAGTTTTCTTCACAATTTTCCCCAGTCATTGCTGACCAATACCTCTTTATTTTTATCAAGCTTCAGGAGGATAACATATGCTTGTTCTATAATTTTCCATTCGGGCAAACCCGTTGCTATGTTTTAACGAGCCTAGTGATAGTGAAACTCGTTCTTGTCTCTATGGACAAGTTTTTCGCTATTGGTTTTAATGAGTTTAACGAGAAAGACAACTTGGTCCTTTTTCAATTTTAGAGAGTCTAAAAATGGGCGGAAAGGAAACTCTAGTAACCATTTTTCATCATATAATCCCTTAAGTCTGAAAAAGTATAAAATAATACGAAAGGGATGAATTTTTGATAGTTTTAACGAGCTGAACAAGACAAGCGCTTGATATTTTTGTGTAATAATCCCTCAGGTCCAAAAAGATTAAAATCTAGAGGAGGGATAGCAGCTCCAATCGTTTTAATGAGCTGGAGAGGCCAATTACTTGGCAATATTTTCATTTTTTATGAGTCAGATGAAAAGAGCTTAAATGAGACTCGTTTTTTGAGGAACGAGTGATATTTTTGGGTAGCAGCTGGTTCCAGGTAAGGTTTGGAATTTTACAATCATGGTAGTGTTACGAGGATGGCTAACAAAATCACTCGTTGCAGCTGTTCCTCAAAAGGGTAATTAATCAAATGGAGGCGTATGATCGGCTAAAACAGAGTGGAGGTGATGGTAAGAAAACGACCAAGGCTCAAAAGCTGATGATAGTGCAATTACAATGGTTATTTATCGAAGATTGGTTTATTTTTTAATGAGCTTAAACTTTGGCGGAACATATGCTCATTGCTTAGGTTTAATTTTTAATGAGCTTGAACTTTACGTAAAACTGCTCATGGCGGGTTTATTTTTTAACGAGCTTGAACCCTGCGGTAACACTGCTCGTGGCGGTTTTATGTTTTAATGAGCTTGAACCATGTGGTAACACTGCTCGTGATAACTTCACATGCCCCTAGCATAATAACGCAAATCAAGGTGCATGCCCCCCAAGCTTCATTGCATTCAACACAGTGGTTGGAATGAAGGTTTAACTTTGAGATCTTTGAAAGACTCGACTTGGATTTTACGAGATCGTAATCAAAGATTCGATTTGGAAAGGGATTTGTTTCATTTTTTAATGAGTTTGACACAGTAAAATAACTATCTTCATAATCCACCGTATTTACAGTATTTGATAGAAAATAAAAAACTGAAGGATGATTAAGGTTGTTGGAATAATCTTCGTGGTAATCTAGAAGATGGGAACAATGGTGGTAATCTTCCCATGGTGCCTCTCCTATCATCATTGGCTGAATGATTCCTTCGTCTATAGAATGTATATATGACCAAGGATCTGAAGAGATATCATATTCCTTAGAACTATCTATCCAAACACTCGATGAGCGTTGATTTGGGTTTGCCCCACAGGCCAAGAAAATTGATTGCTACAGTAATTCTAAAATGGCGATGATACATGCTGTCAAAATGTTCAGGAATCTTCTTAATCTAGAAGATATCATATTGCAGGTTCCCACCGTGGCCACTTCTGCAAAATTGTTTGGAGGCGGTAGGGAAAAAGTACCCATCAATGTAGGGTCTTTTAGTAGGCCTACTCCGATATTTTGAAGCGACCGAGAGCTTCTGTGGATCATCAGAATGCTTCCTATAACTTGTGAATTGTTGGGGAGAAAGGTTTGTTGGTCGACAATTGTAATCCCTCCTTGAAAAGGAAATGCAATCTTTCTGAAGTATGTCAACATAACAACAACCATAGCATAAATCCAGGGCTTTTCCAGTGCGATGTTGTAATCAAGGTTTCCATCGATAACTTCAACATCAATTTCTACTGTTTTGCCCCCTAGTTCGACTTGCAAGTTACTTAAAATCCCGTATGGAGTGTATCTTCGTTCATAAAATTCTTTTAATGTCATTGACGATCGCGACAAGGGTGGTGAACCCAAAGTTTTCCAGTAACTGGTGGGCTCCAGTATTGCAGCAATAATGTTGCAACTCCTAGGGCTTCCTTCTTTACTTTTATCAACCCGGTAGTTCGTAACATACTTGGAAGCGACGATGTTGTATGCACAAGTACTAGCTTTTGCTGCGGCTGTCACTTGATCAGCTGACACAAGTTCGATATGAGATTAAGCCAACTTCTATGAGTTCTTAGAAGAAGCTTTTAACTGTGATGGATGAAAGCTAACTCAAAAGAGGCTAATCTACTTGCAGAAAAAAGCGGAAAGCTAAAAGGAAATGCAAGCCCTAGTTTTACTGACTAACCCTAGCGGTGCAAGAAAAGTGATGAAAGCAGTGGAAATGGATGCCATTAACTTCTAGAAAGGTAAAATGCATGTGACTAAGCTACTTCTACAGTAAAATATGGAAAAAAACATATTATTGTAATTTTGAGTAAGTTGTTAGGATTATTATGCATGTGCTTTAACTATTTTTTCGGTGCAGAGGTTGATTGGTGAAAGGAAATGCTTGCAGGAGGTTGGGAAGGTGAGAAGAGGGCCTAGGGGTCCCTAGCACCCTTCCAGAGAGTTTTACAATGATCAGATCTCAAGAAATCTCTTTCGTGAACTTCTACAAGAAGTCTGCAGGGGTTCTACAAGATGTTCTGTAGCTTCTACAGGATGTTCCGAAAAGAGCATTTTGGAGGGTTGATGGAGGAAAAACGGTGGGAAAGTGGAAATGGAGGTTGGATAAGGATGTTAAGGGTTGTAGGACCTGGTGAATGAGGCTAAGGAGTGATTGGATTTGTTCGAGGATGGAGGGAGCAATGATGCACATGAATGTAGAAATGAGGGAAAAGTGAGAAAATGTGGCAAATGAAAGGCAAGAATCTGAGTTAGAGGACGAAGCAGGTTGCATTGATGGGGTAAGGTTAGGAAAAGAGGTATTATAGATGCTATGCACACTATTTCTCAAGACTGATTGAAGAAAGACTAGAAAAACCAAAGATCTAGCTATTTTAACCTACCTTGACCTAGAAACTAGAAACCATGATGAACATAAGTTTATTGACAAAAAATCATGTAGAACAACTATGAAAACCAAGCATTGGAATTAGCTGAAATTGCTCGGGCATGTTTCCATCATCCATATACAACTCCCCTTAAAACAATTTTGTAAATGGATGCACGGTTTTCAAGTTAGGGAAAAAACAAATTTCTGCTTTGTGTATTTTTATTTCAAAGCATTATGCAGTTTTTGCACATTAAGGAAAAAAATGAGCTTGGGTTGTAATGCAGGCATGGAAATGATGGAAGAGGGGTTTGAAGACTGTAGGAGGATTTATGAACCCTTTATGAAGCTATCATGTTCGCCAAACTGCTTTTTAAAATCTATTTCTAGCTTTTTGTAATTTCTATAGGAACATCCTGTAGAAAGCACAATTTTCATAAAAGAAGCAAAATGAGGTGGAAAAAATGATGGAGAAAGGTAAGGGATGGAAACAGGGAGGTTTACAGGCCTCATGGACAGATTCCCAGCCTTCAGGTTCTCTTCAGAGATCAATTTTAGCTTGTTTGTAGGCTTCCTGTAGAAGACACAGAACTTCTTATAGAAGACAAAACTTCCTGTAGAAGGTAAAATCTCAGTCCGAATGGGACCAAATATTGGGAAAGGGTGGTGGTCATGGAGGACTAGATTGTGAGGGATGCTGGTAGCCTGGTGCTCACCTCTATCCTTGTTTTGTGCGATCCTCCTAACCTGCAATGTCCTTCCTGCAACCTGCAATTATTCAACAGAAATTAATTTTACTTTTCTTTTTCTCTTTTTTTTTTTTGAAAACAACTAGAGTGCCTCATGGAGGTTTTCACCCTAATTGCCTGCCTTGGGTGCCTCCAAGGGAGGTTTTCACCCAGGGATCTTATTCTCTTTTTCTTTTCTCTTCTTTCCAACCTATTGACTGCCTCATGGAGGTTTTCAATCATTGAGCCAATCTGAGGCGCCTCCGAGGAGGTTTTCACCTTAGATTTTTATTTTCCTCTTTTTTTTTACCCTACCCTACTTGAAAAACAAAATCATTTTCAAGTATAATAATACTTCCAATGGAGCCATGTGCACATCAAGATTAGAGACAAAATGATGTGGAAGCTTGAAATGCATGCTTTAACAGGTATCCGGATTTCAGAGACCAAATGATTTGACTTTGAAGGGATCAAATATAGCTGAGGAAGAGAGTACTGTTGCAACTTAGTGACCATCTGGAACCATATCTCAATATAGCTCTGATATCCTTGGTCCTTTTGTTGATCTGGATCATTCTTCATGTCACCTTCTACCATGACCTTCTCATCTTCCTCTTTTTGCTGATTTTTCTCTTGAATACATGGAGGATTTGATGGTAACCATGAGAGAGCTCTCTCGATCTCTAATTCTGTGGTCTTCTCTTCATCAAGTGTAGCCCATGGTTCTTTTCTCTTTTCTTTTTCATATTTTTCTGCTGGATGTGGTCCTTCAATGATCAACATAATCTCTTTCTTGTAGTACTCTTCTTGAGCTATGGTGAATATCATTGAGCTCAAAAGGAGTTGTTTGGAAATGTTGTGCCTCCAGATTGTAATTGGGTTGAGTTACTCCAATGTGCGGGTTTGGAAATGGTGGTACGGGTAGTTGAGCGGGGGTGTATATTTGAGATGGATGTGGATGGGGTTGTGGTTGGGCAGGTGGTTTCCCACTATATACTTGCCAAGCCTGCCTGTTATTTGGGTTTGAGTTTGGTTGAGCAGGCATTTGGGGTTGCCTTGGTGCAGCAGGAGGTGATGGTTGTGGCTGAGCAGGTGGTGGAGGAAAAGGAACGGGATGAGTGTTGTACTGGGGCCACCACCCTTAATGAGGTGCATTCCACTGAGGCTGTGGCTGAGCGTAGGGGTGAAATGGATGAGCAGCTGGTTGGGCATAATATGGGGATGTGAAGGACCAAGGAGGAGGTGTGGACCAGGAAGGATGAGTAGGGGGACCCCAAGAAGGCATGCAAGTGGCTTGATAAGGGTCCTAATAGGTCTGGGATGTCCCTTGCATTCCCTGCTGGTAAGGTATGGGTCCATGTGGCCTCCTTCGGTTCATATAATAGAGTGGTTCAGTGGCTCCTTTTGCCCTATGATATGCAGCTTTGATTCTGGGTAAGGAAGGGCACTGATTCGTAGGATGGTATTTTTCACAGACAAAACACACTTCTATGGAGTGCAATGGACATTCGTTCCTAGGACGCTTTCTAGTGCACCTGGGACAAAAGATGGCCAAAGCCCTCTTGGCTTCTTCTTGCTTCTTTTGGATTCGCAAGGTATCTAGTTGCATGACAAGAAACTACCTCATCTCGCTCTTGAAATCTTCCATCTGATTTGCAAATTCATTTTTGGACAAGGTATTGCTCCCAACATTTCTATTTGTAGCCATTTGCTCCAGAGGAATGTTTTCTTCTTCATCTCCCCTCGAGGTTCTTCAAATATGTCTTGCTGTCCACTTAGGGGTTCTTCTTAATCACAACCATTGAAGAAGAGAGAAGGTTGGCTGTGTGAAGCAGTGGGGGTGTTGCGCAAACATTTTTCTGACTTATCTCTACTCCTACAAGGCATGAAATGAAATCTTTTTCGTTGATTTTTGTTTTGTTTTTGTTTTTGTTTTTGTTTTTGTTTTTTGTTTTTTGTACCTGCAAAACTGAAATAGATTGAACTGCAACTAACTAAAATATATCTTGCTGAAATGAAAATGCGGAATTGAAATGAAAGCAGGAAAGGACTAATCT
>APFE030506148.1:0-12583 GCA_000404065.3 Pinus taeda
TAGTACAGTCGGACTTATGGATCACTGGATGGAGTTCTCCCTAGTTGAGAGGGAGTGTTAAATTGGCAACTAGGGCCAAACTCCATGTGGGTCAGCTTATTTGTGACAGCTGATATTTTTATTGGATCCCTCTCATCGAGAGGTGTAGGATTGATCTAAAGATCATCCGATTCCGATAAGTATTTTTGGAGATATGAATTTATTTTGTTTATGTAATTATTATCAAGCCGACCAGCACTTGTGTAGGCTCTTGAAGCCCAACCGACGTGTCTATTCATTATCCACGTTTTAGTATAAATTGGTGAGGATTTGTAGTCATTTGGCAACTCACCTCAAGTGATCTCCTCTCCACGTCTTGCGTTTATGGAGAAGGAGATTCACTATGATTTTCGTTGGCTGAATATGATGATGCCCTAATCTTATACGCTGCCCTAATTACAGTCATGGAGAAGAAGACCTAGACGCTGTTTAAAGAGACCTATTCACTGCCCTAAGACATTTAGACGCAGGCCCTATGGACGCTGTCTTGGAGGAGGATTATCTCATTGAAGGAATGCACCTATGCTGTCCCAAAGGAGGCTCCTACGCAGTCCTAAGAAAGGCTTTAACGCAGGTTAGGAGATGCCCTAGGTGTTGTCATAAACTCGGATATGTGGAGCAGAAATACCCTTGGATAAGGACGCAGCAAAGTGTGAAGTTTGGGCTCAATACATTCTTGGAATGGATCTGACTTCTTGTTGACAACCTCGGCATCAATGATATGTTACCCTCGGAGCAGTATCCTCTCCCGGCATACCTGTAATCTGAAGATGGTGTTCTCGGACAGGCTGATGATAATCTCGGCATACATCTAGGAAGCATACTTGTAGGTGCTGCCTTGTCTCAACATCAAACGGTTGGAGCAGAAAGGCCTTAAGATCTGTAACAGTAATCTCCTGAAGATGTTTATACAGTCTCGTCATAGCTACAGACTTGGGTTTGGGATCTCGGTGACTAGGTGCAGTCATGGATGGAGCAGAGACCCGTATTATAGAGGACAGCTAGTTTGCTGTGATAAAAGAAACATAGACAGCAGCAAGCTCAGTGCAACAAGGACATTGGGACAGCAGTAGGCATGGTGTAGCAGTGGCACCAAGTACATGATGATGAATAAAATGATGGGCATATTAGTAATGGGCAGCATGATGCATGGGCAACATGATGAAGATCATAGGCAACACAGTGATGTATGAAAGCATGAGCAACATGCTGATCATGGGCAGCATGATGGTGCTACACGGGAAGGTGCAGCAAATGGACGAGATGCAGAATGATGATAGGTGAAGGAGTCACCTTGGAGAATCAGTTGAAGCAAAATGTCTTCAACTGATTTCATCGTTATACGAAATGATCTATGCTAGATCTAGATAAGTCAAAGTGTTGACTTCTATTGTAAATGTACTCTCTCTCTCTCTCTCTGCTGAACTTTGAAGATAAAGAAGATTTGATCAAAGGGTTCCCCCACACATTGTGGGGTTTGTCCCTGGCTCGCGCCATATCTTGTGTCCTCTTGTCTTGGCTTCTTCTGCGTTTTGTATTTATGTTCTATCTGCAGTTTATCGTAATGCTGATGTGATTGCTAACAGTGAAAATTTAAATAAATTGCTCAAGCATAGAACATACCTAAAATTAACAAGACTGAAATCAAGTTCTTCAGCCCTAGAACATAATGAACATTTGTCACTTTCAAAGGAAGTGATAAATCCCTCTGAAAGGATATTGTCCCCACTCCAACTGCTCTAACCTTGGAGTTATCTCCAAGCACAACCTCCAAGTCAATATCATCCTCTGTGAGACTCGTGAAGTGCTCTCTCACTCCAGTCATATGGCGGGAAGCTCCACTATCTACAAACCACACATCGGAAGACATGACACTAGTGGTTAGGCTCGCCACTAAGGCAAACTCCGTGTCAAATCTAGAGGCGAACTCATCCACCTTTGCCAAAGTTGTTATGCCCTTCTTCTTGTTCTTCTTGTTGGGACACTGAAAAGCATAGTGACCCAACTTCCCACAAGCAAAGCATTTCACTTTGCTCATGTCCTTCTCCTTGGCCTTCTGCTTCCTCTTCTGCTCCTTGGCTCCACTGAAAGACCCCTTTTGGCCTTCTTGCCCTTCACTGTGAGGACAACACTCTCCTCCTCATCTGGTCCACCACGCTGACTTCTACTCTTAGCACTCCTCCCGGTCTCCTCCTAGATGAAATCAATCCACATCCTTCTCTAGTCTGGAAAATGCTCTTTGGCCACAATGAATCCATCCCACTGCTTGGTGAAACCATCTAGTGTCATCCTGACCAACTGATCCACGGGATAACCTCTCCCACTGTAGCAAACTCATCTCTCACCTGTTTGATCTTGGTGAGGCATGAGGCCTCAATGTCAGTCTTGGTCATTTTGGTGCTTCTTAGCTTCCTCCTCAACACGATCTTCCTATTCTCATTGGAACTCTGGTGTAGTGTGACTAGGTAATCCCACATCTCATAGGTAAATTTCATTCCTATCACATGAGGGAATAAGTGGTCTTTGATGGCATCAAGAATGACTCTCCTTGCCTTCACATTCCACTTGTTAAAGTCAACCAACTGAACAGGATCAGTGGAAGGTTGCGCAGGATTCTCCACAATATCCCACACCTCAACTTCCTCAAGCAGTAGCATCATTCTCTCCTTATAAGGGCCAACGTTATCATCCCACTCAATCTGTCCTCCACCCTCAAACCAATCGCCATGACCCTCACAGCCAACACAAAATCTCAGATCTGAAAATCCCCAAATCTGCCTTCCTTTCAACAACCAAACTCTAGGTGTCTGAAGGTAGTTTAGGTTCATTGTTCACAGTTTTAGTAGAAGAAGTGCTTGTTGGTGGTTTTCTTGTCAGCTTAAGGTGTCATTGTAGTCTCATAGGCTTTGATACCATGTAGAAATTTTGAGTTCTATAGCCCTCCCAAATTCAAGGTTTTAGCATAAAGTTTAATGCCCTCAACCCCAAACTGTTAGCTGATATAAAACTTAATTCAAATTAATTTGAAACATACACAAGCTACTCTACATTTTTCATTATCGTTTCAGCTGATAAATAAACAATGACAAGAACACATAGAATTTACACAGTGACTTTTGGTTTAATATGACCCTAGAAAAACCCACAAGGGGAAAACCAGTTTAAGGAGGATTATATTATTAGCTTCTTCTCGAGAAAATATTTACAGCAATAAGTACTATAAAATTATACTTTATCTCCATTGGAAAGAGTATCACAGTCAGTTTGCTTTCTCTCTTCAATTAATGAGCCTCCACTGTACTCTGCTGACTGAATTCTGGGTCACTATACAGCTAGAATTTCTCTGAAATCGAGGCACTGAACAATCCATTGTTTCCTGAAAATCCATGCCAATAAAATGACTCAGACTGCCTTGAAACTCGGGACGATCAACCAGTTATTTAATGCACAGACCTCCTAAAAAAATTCGCACTGACAAGTCTGCATTCATTTCATTGATTTTTGTGCTTGCTGTCAGCAAATATAATCCCGAGATTTGCACTGGTTGCTACAGGTATGCTGAGCTGTGTACAAAAGTCAGACTAGCTACCTGGAAATGTGTGCAACCTTTCTCTCAACCTCTGCCACAAAATTTCTTCAACCAAACCTTTGTTTTATCCTTCAAATTTGTGCAGAATAGCTCTGGCTATCTCCTAGAATTTTGTTCTGCCTTCCTTGAGCTTGAACTTAGCCACTAGGGAACTCGATCCTGCTGTAGCAATGGTGTTCTCAGCTGTAGAAACCCTTCTCCCTTAGCTATTCTCCACCTTTAGCTTTTCTCTCCTCCTCTCCAAATGCACATGAAGAATAATGAGAGATCTCCTGCCTTTTCACCCTTTTTGTTTCTCATTAAATAGAAGAACCCTAACCTTATTGATCAAGGGCTGAGATTGGGTCTAAACCCATGAGATCAATGGTGGATATAATTCCCTCACTTGACTCCCTTTTAATGAGGAGGAGTCACTTTCTAACTTTAGTTTTGTACCTTGTACTTTTTCTCCACATAAAGTCTACTTTAAAAATATAAAGTGACTTTAATATTAGAAAGTACTTTAGTACTTTTTCTCATAAAGTCATTTTAAGACATAAAGTGACACTAATATAAAGTACCTAGTACATGTACCACATAAAGTGACTTTTTCCTCATCACTTTAATATGACCCATAAAATCACATGCCAAAAAGGTAATTAAAGTGTCTTTCTAGGCAAAAAGGCTAATGCACTAGGAAACACCTCCTTGGTACCCTTATAATTTTAACAAGAACGTCCCTTTCGGACTTTACAGTGTTGGCAGAGTGGACAACATGGATCCAGGATATGGGAAATACTCGTCACAACAAGCAGTATCTGCAGACAGTAGATTTGTACTGGCAAATGAAATTCTCTTGGAACACATGTTATTGGACAACCAGAAATCTAGAAGGGACCTGCTACACACCCTAGATCATATGCATGGCCACATGAAACATTACGACTACAGGATGGAACAAATAGATCGTAGACTAGCCAAGGTTGAACAGCACCTCAAGATCACTCTAGCAGTTGCTAGTTCCTCTGCAGATCTAGTTGACCAATTCCCCTTGTCAGCTTGTAGTCTGAACCGCTCACCTGACTATGTTATGGATCAAGTTTATGGTTTTCATTTTGTTGTGGATTTTCTATAGGGCTAGATAGGCCAATGTCTCATCATAGGTTTGTTTGGTGTTTAGTCTTTTTAGTTTTCAGTTATCTCTAGTATCCTTTCAAAGGGTACAGTTCTGGTTGTGGTCCAACCTCCCCTACGAGACACCAGTATGACTTTTGATAAACGTTGATGTAATTTCCTACTTTTTAGTGAGATAGATAGATAGATAGGCCATAGGCCCACCATCTATGGATCAGAAGCGTTGCGCTATGTGCATCTTGAAGGAAGGCATCTAGTCAGTCCAATATGGCACGGTGTAGTTTGGATTCCTAGATGGAGGCTTGAAATTGGCTAAGGACACATGGGATGCCATAATGTTCTTTTAGGGGCAGTTCAACTATTGGACTATATGGCTTAGGAGGAGCAACAAAATCCATGTGGGCTTGGGATGGTGAGGTGTGGACACAAATCAAGTAACTACACCAAATTAGAGCTCAAATTATGTAAGACATCACCTTAGAGCATGACATGAGTACCCTTGGAGCGATCGCGTCACTTGCGTGGGCCTACGTGAGCTCATTGTAGGTTGCTTGTAAGGGCTTAGGCCAACATTGTCTTGTTGGCCTCCCTTACATCACGCATATATCTATATATATATATATATATGAAGGTGAAAGTCCTTTGCATTCATATCATTCATTCATTATATAGAGATGTGATCTTGAGGAGTGCCCACTCGTCTTCTCTTTCTCTCTTGGGCTTCCTTTGTACTTGATCTCTCTCTCTTGGAGTCACTAAGGTTTCATCGTCTTCTTGGAGCATCTTTTAGTCTAGGGTTACGGTTTATCCCTTGGAAGTTTAGGAATAGGGATTTACCTTTGGTGAAGAAGAAGAGAAAAGGACATCTTGCCTTGCAAGACTTGTTGAAGTGATTGTAGTATGTTGGAGCCCCTTGGTTGATCTAGGGGTTTTCATTTTTACCTAGCTAGGGTTTTGGAGAGCTAATGGTTTGTACTAACCTTGAGAGGAGGCTATGGTATCTACATTAACTTCATCTTAATCGTTTTTACCTAGCGAGGGTTTTGGAGAGCTAATGGTTTGTACTAGCCTTGAGAGGAGGCTATGGTATCTACATTAACTTCATCTTAATCATATTAATAAATTAATGAAGTGCTCAAATGTCCAAAACTTGTGCAATTTTCATATTTGGTTTTCAGCCATATATGTTCTTCAGGTATTGTTATTTACAGCTATATATGCCTTGATTATTTGATATAAGTAAATGGACAATTTGTAGAGTGATTTGACTTCATCATTGAAGAACCTAAAGGCTATTCTTCTGCCATTATATCTACTGTAAGTGAATTTTTAGATCTGGTTTATGTGTGATATGCTGCCCTTAAGAGCAGAAAATTTATCTAGACAATTCAGTATTTTTCTCCTTGGATTGCCTGGAAGATTGCGCTGTTAGAGAGTGAAATATTGTATCTTTTCACCTTTTTTATACTCTATTTCATAACACCCCTAAGCTGAAATTCACAGGGTTAAGATCCAGGAATCCTCTAGTCAAAGACGTGAAAATTTTGTTTTGCATTATAAGCCATTTTGCAGAAATTTCTACAATGAGTCTTTTCATTTTGAAGGATTTTGAGATTCCCTTTGCCCAGGTCAGACTCAGATTTAAGAGGTGTTGAGATAGATGGGTTTGATCTCAAGGGGTTTATTCACTGATGTGAATATTATACCCGTAATTCCAACAATTATGGGGATCTGCAAAGTATTTAATGATATTAACTGATATTTTTTCTAGAAAAGTGTGTATACTTTCTCAAGATCAAATCAAAGACTCTTCAAACATTCAAAGAATTCAAGTATGGCTGAAAGGCAAAGTGGCAACCAGATCAAAGTTTTTAGAACTGGCAATAGACAAGGGAAGCGAGTACAAATCCAAACAGTTTTAGAAGTACTGTAAATTCCACAGCATCCACAGATAATAAACTTACTCTTATACTGCTCAGAGTAATGGTAATGGAGAAAGGAAAGACAAACAATTTTGTAGATGGTGCAGAGCATGCCTGTGAGATAGACCCCCAAACATAGAAATAATTTAACTGGCTAGAGATTACAGAAAAAGAGAGTCATTAACGTTTAAGAGGCAATAATAACTGATAGAAACAGCCTTCCCTGTATTAGAGATAATTAAAGAAATGCTTGATCTTTTCGTGAGGAAATTCCCACCTTTGAAGCAAGAAAATGATGGGTCGAAGGTTAATGTGCCTGAGCCTGAGGTGCTGATAAAGTTGGCAAGAGCCACAAAATGATGACAAGATGATAGCTTAATAGTGCTTTTGATTGAGTACATTTCAGTATTTATTGGTGCACCCGTTAGGATGGCAGTATTAAATATTGGTACATATGCTCTTTCTGGTATTGCACTATGTGGTGATTAGGTTTACTTAAACTAGCTTCATCTTGTCACAATAATGCTAGAAAGCCCATATTTGGCATGATAGAGAAATAAATCACACCAATTCAATGACCTTTCGATTAGAAGCCCTTGAAGCTGCAAGTGGGGGGTATCTGTTCCAACAAAGTGACATAGGACTTGCACCTGGCCCCAACTACTGTTGTGTGCATTGGCGTACATCCACAAGCAGAAGCACAAGCATGAGAATGTCATTGATAGGACTTTAGCCCTAGTAGGGACCATAATAGCTACCCACATCCACCAAACAGACAAGCCACTGTTGGCAGGTGCTTTGTTAATTGATATTTTGATGTTGGCAGATAAATAGTTATTAAGGTATTATTTTCCTCTAGAGAGTGTTTGTGATGGCCTGCCTATGCAGCCCACTTTTGTATTAAATGTCATGTACAGTTTGTGATATATTAATAAAAAGTTTGAAACACTAGAAAAAAAGTAAGAAAATTCCCTAAGGAACTGAAATGAATTCTTCCAGACAAGTACGGTGAATGTAAGGGAGACATCGAATCAAGGGAGGAAATCTATGAAAGAGTTTTCTCAATTTTTCTTGAGCATATTTTGTTCCAAGTCTTCTAAGTTTTTATAGATAAATGAATTGATTGTGTTTTAGCTTGAGGACTTTTTTGTTCGTAAGTCTGTTATTCTATGAAAATCGCCTAATCTTAATTAACCTGGCAGATCACCGATGCACTGTGGCCACAATGCATGCATGTATCATTTTGACCAACAAAAACATTGTATCTCTGAATAGTAACCATCAGATAAGATTGTCACTAAAATAAAAGATAGAGAACTCTTTCAGTATGCGCGATTAAGCACAAATTTTTAATTAACCTTATGCTTGAAAAAATCCCTACTGGGCCCTACATTATCAGGCATATCCTGCTCGATTATTCCAGATCCCGGTCGAAGGTACCCTCCTAGATATACTCTCAAGGTTCAAGCCAATGCAAGCCCCACCATAGTGCAGGCGGGCAAGTGGGTGAGCAGGAGGAGCAGAGACAGAGATGGCCTGGTCAGTTTTATGGTACTGCTTGACTGTCAATAATGATTACGTGCCATGTGTCCCGTTGGCCATTTTAGAGGTGGCCAAACCACCCGCGGAGGAGACCAATGAATGCGGACCGCTAGTTTTGAACGAACCTCTACAGATGAACGATTGGCCCAAACCTAAAGATGATGACCCGGACCCTGCAGTTGTGGCAGTAGGTGCTGAATTTAATGATGATTATGCTTATTGCAAGCGCAACCCTTGCGGCAGAAATTAAGTGAATCTCATGGGTTTATGTTAGGCAGATTGTGCCCATGATTTTCTCATTACTACTAGATCATGATGGATTTGTTGCACATTCAAAGATTTTTTTGATCAGCGTTTGGCTGTCTGAGTCTTGAGAGGGCAGTTATTTGTATTTCTTTATGACCTCGTGATGTTGGCTTTTTGTTTTTGCAACCCTATACATATTGTTATCCAAACTGGATCATGAAAAACATTAAAGCGAAAGAAATTATTAACAGGCTCGTGCACGAAGCTCTGTAATCTGTTTGTCACATCTAGCAGCTCAAATGGCACCCAACTCATAAAATGTTCTGTTTTGCTTAGTTCCGTTTGGCAAATGCGTTCCAAAAGGGTGTAAAGCGGGAGTTTAATTTCTTTAATTCGAACGTGAAACAGAAATGACGATGGAACTGCGAAACCGATAAATTACATAGGGCTTCTGAAACCAGAACAGCAATAATGGTAGAAAAATATAAACCATAACTTGAGAAGGTTACCTGAAGAGAGTGCAGATGAAGCTGACGATTGCAGAGCAGAGCCATGCTCGTTTGTGCTGCTGGTAATGGGAGGTGTAAGCCAGGAGATAATAAGTTGCGTTTCCTCACAAAGTTCATCGCCATCTTTTTCATTTTCAAGAATTACTAGCTATATGTACATAGATGATAGGGACAATGGATAACGAACGAGGGAATCTATGCAGTTCGGTTTTTGCACGGATGCTTGCTGACAGGGCCAGCTGCGTTTTGAGTATAAGAAGTTTCTCACTGATCCAAGGCTCTATGCCTAGGTGAGCCACCTTTTCAATCCCGCAGTGCATACCCATCTTGAAATTGTCCTTTCTATTTGGGAGTTCCCTAACTTAGCCGTAGAGATAGATTAGCATATCCTTGAAATACAGGAGGACGACATACAAAGGACCACCGTGCATTCACAAAAATGTCAATAACGAAAAGCTAAAAATATAGTGCCACGTGGCATTCACAAAACGCCAATGAAAAAAACAAAAATTCTGCTAAGTGGTATTGAAAAGGAGTGCCAATGAAGAGAAGTAAATAGAAATTTCAAACCTAGATAGAATTGTAAAATTTTAAAGATATGGTTTAATCTTAAAGATATGTAGTAAAATAACAAATGGTTTAGTAAATGGGGTATGTGCTTGAACAGGGGTTTTATAAATAGCCAAAAGATAAAGTTTTTGTCATGGATAAGTTTCACAAATGTACTTGGGATAAGGAGCTAGGAAGAAAGAAAAAGTATTATATTGAAGTGTTTAATCTCATTTATAGTCATCAACCAAAAGCATAGATAGAGGTCAATATCTCTTAGAGAGCCAAAATTCCTATTGCTTAGTTAAGGACTAATCCTCATCAACTCTGTTTTGAAACATGGCACTGGAAAAGGCCAAAAGAAGTGTGGGAGGAAACAGTATGCATTTTTTGTTCTTCCAGAAAAGTGGAAACAGAAAAGCATTTCATTTTATGATGTGAAGCTTTTAAAGGCAACAGGGAAAGTTATGCAGATACGCTGGCAGCTAGCTCTTGGGATAATCTATTTAGTGAGGGGTTTGTCGAGAAGCTGGGAGCGTTTATTGTGAAGCTTCACAGAAAAAGGGTTGAATACATCAAGCAGATGAAGAAGAAATTTGTCCCATAGGCTATCTTTAGCCTCATGGACGTTAAAATAATTTCTTTCTATTTACTAAATTTAATGGTCGAGAATATGTGTTTTATGTCGAGAGATTTTAATTTTAAATTTAGAGGTTGGTAGAGTATGTATATTTTTATAGATTTTAGTAGTTACACGGTTGCATAAAGGTGGGTCACTTATATTTTTAACGATAAATTTTGATAGGGAACTAGCAACCTCCCTAGATATATGTGATAGCCCGCAAGCCACATGCATCAGGGACTAATAGTTCAACCTAGCACTGAGACATTCGAAGACCACTGGAACTGGAGTCGAGATCCCAAACTCCAACGGGATTCCTATCCTTCAGGCGTTACTATGACAGGTCAAGACTTTAGCAATTAGATAGTTGCATAAAGGTGAGTCCCTTATATTACAAACAAGAGATTGCATACACCAAATTGATGTTTGGCTTGGCCATGACCTTAAAATTAGATTATTATTAGATATACTCTTAACATTATAGTGGCAGTCAAAAGGTTTGATCTTGAGCCTTGCTTAGATTACTCCAACAAGTTATCAATTCATCATAGTTAAATATATGTGTGTGTGTGTGAGCATACACGCGTAGTCTAACTAATAGATAAAATAGCAATTTTCAAGACATTTTTTTGTTAAATTTAACCAACATCTAACATAAATTTTTTAAAACTTGATCTAAGTTGTTTAGTGTATAGAATTCGAATGATTTTTAAATACTTGAATTTGAGTTGTTTAATCTGCGGAATTTGAGTGTTGCAAAAGGCTTTTCAAGGTGTCGAATCCATTTATGCATTTTGAATAACAAAAAATCACAATCTTACTCGAAAATGTATAATCACCAGATTCCGATAAAAAGGTCATTTTGTTTATAACTTAGACTATGCCTATATATAAACAACACACATACACATATACATATATAAAGCACGTTTGTGTCCAAATTCCATACAATATATCGTTTATCGATATTATTTTAGGTTATTTTTAAAATAATTATTTTTGAAAAATAATTATATGCCTCAATTTAATTAGTTAGAAAGCTCGATAACATTAAAGAATCTGTACATTTGTCTTTAGAGGAACTTCATTTGATGATAAATATGAATCAAACATTTTCTATGTATAAGCATATTCATAACATGTCGATGGGGGCAACTACAAAGGGTTGGTGTCGATTGGTTGCAATGTGAATATGTTTATTATTCGTCATTCCTAAAAAATGATCCATTAAAAGAAGAAGAAAAATGAAACACAAAATCCCCTGCAACTACCATGAATGCATATGAATATTTAGCTTAGTTTGTTAGCTCAAGTGGTTGAGTGATTTGAGTTTCGTGCAAGAGGCCTTGGGGTCAATCCCTTGGGTTGGTTACCTTTGTTGTGTGCCTTACTTAATGTCCCTACCAAGTCAAGCATATTGTGTATTGTCTATGAAATGTGGAGAAGTGCCTAGGGCCTCTTTGCTAAGTTTTCCTTGGAAAAAAAGTGTCTAGAGCATACAAGAAGCTATAAACTTGCCCCATTGCAAGAATATAAAAAGATAGAGGGGGTCAAGGTTATAGTTTTTTAAGTGGCATAGAACATATGCATGTGTCTTCTACTTTTTGTAGTGAGACACATGCATTTTCTTTCATTTGTATATATCATTCCAATGAGAATGTCAATGCAATTTGCATTCTTGTCGTGGATGTGTTATGTGACATTACTAGAAAGTTCAATGCTTGACTTAGTTAATGTGAACTCTTGAAATTTATATATAGTTAGTGATGAAGCCATTTTAACGGAATTTACTTCTTATTACCATACTTTACCTTTGGTTAAATTTGGTCCCTTTAAGAACTAATGTAAGTATCAATTAGTGTAAGCCTTGATTAGTGTGTCTATTCATTCCACATGAATATTCCTAAAATTATGTTTAGAGATCTTACTTGGACCCATAAAGTGCAAGACAAATAACATGTATATGAAAGTTGTGTTCCTAGAAAATTGCACAAAACCATTTTTGGTATCGTTCATAAAGGACTCCTAAATGAGGATTTCAATTTTACGATGGGTTATTATTATTGTTGCATATCATAAAATGCTTAACAACAATGTCTATATGTTCTTATTTAAATTTAGCATAGTTTTAAGTTTGTTTATCAATATTTATATTTATCGCTAATTTATATTATTGAAAGTGTTTACATAATCCTTGCAATCTTACAATTATGAAAAAAAAACCAATAATATGCAAACAACCTTTAAAAAGAAATTGACTAATAAACATTAAGCAAAATATGTTAAGTGTAAAGGAAGAAGTATTGGGAGCTTTGGCAAAACCCTATCTTCCTAAGTGATCTGATTTCAACCAAGTTTGTAGTCATTAGAGGTGGCATCACTCCACCTCCAATCTCTTCCATTGAAGTATTATGTTCATCGATTATTTCTCTAGGAAAGTCTTCAAAGATGC
>APFE030506153.1:0-2500 GCA_000404065.3 Pinus taeda
ATCTCTTTCTGGTTAGCGGACATCTACTCGGCGTGTTGTTGGGCTTCCCTCTTTTCTTGGGATCTTTGTTTCTTTGTTGTTGTTTTCTTCCCTTCATCCTTTTGCCCCTAAGCTTTGTGGAGGAGAGGTGGGATTGTTGTGGATTGGAGTTCGGGAAGGACGAAAAGCAGTGCGTGTTCCCTGGGTGGCCACCCTAGTCCTTCTCGATCGCCGTCCCCTGCAGTTGCGCCCCCCTTTTGCGAAGGCGCGGGGTTTGGGATGCTTGTTCTCTCTTTGAGCCTCCCCTTGTGAGCCGATAGCCACATTTGATATCTCTTGCCTTCGTGTTGTTTTCTTCCCTTCTTGCTTTTGGCCCCTAGCTTTACGGAGAAAAGGTGGGATTGTTGTGGATTGGTGTTCAGGAAGGACGAAACGCAGTGCGAGTTCACGGGTGGCCACCCTAGTCCTTCTTGATCGTCGTCCCCTGCAGTTCCCCCCTTTTTGCGAAGGCACGGGGTTGGGGAAGCTTGTTCTCTGTTGGAGCCCTCCCCTTGTGAGCCGGCAGAGGCAGACACGTTTGATATCTCTCTTTCTTTCATGTTGTTTTCTTCCCTTCTTCCTTTCGGCCCCTAGCTTTACGGAGAAAAGGTGGGATTGTTGTGGATTGGTGTTGGGGAAGGACGAAACGCAGTGTGAGTTCCCGGGGTGGCCACCCTAGTCCTTCTCGATCGCCGTCCCCTACAGTTCCCCCCTTTTTTGCACAGGCACGGGGTTGGGGAAGCTTGTTCTTTGTTTGAAGCCTCCCCTTGTGATCCGGCAACCACGGTTGATGTCCCTTTCTTTCATGTTGTTTTCTTCCCTTCTTCCTTCTGGCCCTTAGCTTTACGGAGAAAAGGTGGCATTGTTGTGGATTGGTGTTCGGGAAGGACGAAACGCAGTGCGAGCTCCCAGGGGGGCCACCCTAGTCCTCCTCGATCGTCGTCCCCTTCAATTCCCACCCTTTTTGCGAAGGAACGGGGCTTGGGAGGCTTGTGCTTTGCTTGAGCACTCCCCTTGTGAGCCGGTAGCCACGTTTGATCTCTTCTATTTCTTTCAACTCGTTTTCTTCCCTTCTTCCTTCCAGTCCCTAGCTTTACGGAGAAAGGGAGGAATTGTTGTGGACTGGTGTTTGGGAAGGACTAAAAGTAGTGCGAGCTCCAGGGGTGGCCACCCTAGTCCTTCTCAATCGTTGTTCCATGCATTTCCCCCCATTTTGCGAGGGCGTGGGGCTCGGGGAGATTATTCTCTGTTCGAGCCTCCTCCTTTGAGGGGGGTAGGCACCTTTGTTTCTCTTTCTCTCATGCGTTTATCCTCCCTTTGGCCCCTGGCCTTGCATTTGTTGTGGGGGGTGCCCCTATTCAGTGTTGTGGCTGATATTTCGGTAATACGTGGAAACGACTCTCAGCAACGGATATCTCGGCTCTTGTTACGATGAAGAACGTAGCGAAATGTGATACTTAGTGTGAATTGCAGAATCTCGTGAATCATCGAGTTTTTGAACGCAATTTGCGCCTGAGGCCTCGGTCGAGGGCACGTCTGTCTGGGCGTCGCATCCCATTCAAACGCGCTCCCTGCAATATGCTAGGGAGCAACGGAGCTGGTCATCCGTGCCCAACGCGGTGCGGTTGGCTGAAATAACTCAAGCGATTTTTCGTGGCGTGCGTCGGCAAGCGGTGATCTTGTCCCCTTGGATGGGCAATCGACGTTAGCTAATGCGGGCTTTGTGTGGCATCGCTCGAACTTGCTTTGCTCTCTCTTGCCCCCCCATCGGGTAGGGCAGATTTAGCTCCAACTTTGCGACCTCAGCTCAGGCGAGAACACCCGCTAAGTTTAAGCATATAATTAAGTGGAGGAAAAGAAACTTACAAGGATTCCCCTAGTAGCGGCGAGCGAACCGGGAAGAGCCCAGCATGAAAATCGGGCGGTAGCGTCGCTTGAATTGTAGTCTGTAGAAGCGTCCTCAGCGGCGGACCTGGGCCAAGTCCCTTGGAAGGGGGTGCCTGAGAGGGTGACAGCCCCGTCAGCCCGGGACCCTGCCGCATCACGAGGCGTTGTTGGCGAGTCGGGTTGTTTGGGAATGCAGCACTAATTGGGTGGTAAATTTCGTCCAAGGCTAAATACGGGTGAGAGACCGATAGCGAACAAGTACCGCGAGGGAAATATGAAAAGGACTTTGAAAAGAGAGTTAAAGAGTGCTTGAAATTGCAGGGAGGGAAGTGGATGGAGGCTGTCGATGCGTCTCGGTCAGATGTGGAATGGCTCAGGCTGGTCCGTCGCTCGAATTGAGGTGCAAACCAAGACAGGCTGCTGCATCATCACAAGCGCGGGTGGATTTCCACATGTCGGTTTGCCGCTGCGGTGGTCGAGGAACGAAGCGTGCGCCCTTGTGGCGGGCCGTGTGCACCTGCACGCTCGTGGTGTTAGTTGGCGGGCTTTCCATTCAACCCATCTTGAAACACGGACCAAGGAGTCTAACATGTGT
>APFE030506153.1:5000-10720 GCA_000404065.3 Pinus taeda
TTGGGGGTTCCGCCCGGCACTAAAAAATTTTGGGTTTCCAAGTCGTGCCCCAGTGCCCAAGCCAGGGGAAACTTGGGGTTTCCATGTCGTGCCATGACCGAAACCGGCGGCGCTTAATTTTGGGGTTTCAAAGTCACGCCCAAGCCTGGGGAAACTTGGGGTTTCCATGTCGCGCCACGACCGAAACTGGCGGCGCTTAATTTTGGGATTTCCAAGTTGCGCCCAAGCCTGGGGAAACTTGGGGTTTCCATGTCACGCCATGACCGAAACCGGCGGCGCCCAAGCCTGCGGGGACTCAGGGTTTCCATGTCGCGCCCCGGCGCCCAAGCCTGGGAAACTTGGGGTTTCCATGTCCCACCCTTGATGGAACCACGGGTTTCCGCATTTTACGGCACGATGGAAATGCGGGGTTTTCAACAATTCTCCAATGCGGGGAACTTGGGGTTTCCATGACGACGCAAACCAACTCGCAATTCTCTGGAACTTGGGGTGTTTCGAAACCGCTGCCCAAGTCTGGGGAACTCACGGTTTCAATGTCGCGACACACCCTGAATCACCCGAGAGTCTGGGGAACTCGCGGTTTCCATGTCGTAGGGTCACGAAAAGCCGCCAAAGTCCGAGGAACTCGGGGTGTCCATTTTGCAGCGTGATGGAAACTGCTACCCAAGTCAGTGGAAACACACGGGGTTTCCATTTTGCGTCACAGCAAAAATTGCTACGCAAGTCTGGGGAACGCAGTGTAAGGACCTGTGGTTCGGTTTCTTCCCGTCGGTGCGAAGTGCAAACTCTATGACTGAAATGTGAGAAGGGACATAAAGTATAATGCGCATTAGAGGTGGAGCGATGGTTGGTTTATAGCGTGCGAGCTTTTGGCATAACCCACGGGCCAACTTACATGTTGGGGCGACTTGAACGAAGGATTGTTGGCCGACCAACTATCGGATGGCAAGTTTGCGATGTGCAAGGGCGTTTTGGCACGCGGCAGTCGAGTCACCCTGGGCAGCGACTCGGCCAACCGCTCGTATAAATATGGCAAGGCGTTAGAGCACTTGGCATTCATTCGAAGATGGACGTTCGAACATGAGCATTCGGTGATCAAGAAAAAAGTGCGAAGTAGTGGAGCAGGTCGCAAAAGAGGCGCGGGCGTACATGCGCCCGCTCTTGGGCAAGCACGCACGATACGCACAGGTTTCGGTTATCGGGTGAGGTCGCGGGTAAGGAAGGCACCCGCCGTTCGGTGTGACACGGGTGACTCGGGTAGGTCGCCCGCCCGTCGTGAAGAAGAAACGCGGAGGTGTCTCCGGTGACCCGGGTAGGTCGTCGTGCAAAAGGAAACGCGGGGTGACTCGGGTGAGGTCGCTCACCCGTCGTGCAGCGGTAAACGAGGCTCGGTTGAGGAGTGCGGTTGGTAGCTCTTGTGAGGGCGCGCCCACCCAGCTCGGGCAAGGAACTCGGTTGGCGCACGGAGGTGTTGCCTATTTGTAAAATTGGCTAAGTATGAAACGTGGTGTTTCCCAAGCATACTTGTAAAGCCTTGTAAACATTGTAAAGTTGAATAATATATTTTGTTCGGGCAGACTCATTGTTCAGGGAGTTTCCCCTCCCTTTATACTGTGCAATTGTGTTCTTCATGTATAATCGTTGATGATGATGAATGTGTATGGGTGTTCATTGGTATAAAGGAAACATAATAATACTTGGTTACGAAAAACAAACTAAGTAGACTAATGCTTAGGCGTAGTCCATGAACCTAAGTATTGGTGAAAAGAAAGTGTTCGGTGGCGCCGCACCTCGCCAAGTACGGTTGAGAGACTACCGTAGGCCTGGGGGTGTGACACGCGGGGTTCCCATGTCGCTCGCGCTACGGCTAAAACGGCCGCCCAAGTCTAGTGAGCTTCAGGTTTCCATGTCACCGCGCAACAGGGAACGACCGCCCAAAGTTTGGGGAGCTTCGGGTTTCCATGCCATCGCGCGACAGGGAACGGCCGCCCAAGTCTACCGAACACGGGGCTTTCCATTCCGTGGCATGACGGAAACCGCGACCTCGGGGTCTTCGATGTCCCGCCATGACAGGAACCGCGACCTCGGTGCAGGGAACTCGGGTTTCCATGCCGCGGAATGACAGAGAACCGCTCGAGTCCGCGGAACCTAGGGGCTTTCTGTTTCGTGGCATGAGGGAAACTGCCTAATTCCGGGAACCTCTGGGGTCTCCATCTCCTGCCCGGAACTTGGGTTTCCATGTCGTAACGCGACCGAAATCGCCAAAGTTTACGGAACTCATGGTTTCCATGTTGCGGAACGATGAAGAACTTCCCAAGTCTTGCGAACTCGGGGTTTCCATTTCGCGGCGGGGGGGAAACCGCTTGCCCAGTCTGTCTCTGGAACATGGGGTTTCCATGCCTCATTGCGACGGGAGCCATCCAAGTGCAGGGAAAGCGGGGTTTCCCCGCCCCGCTGTGACGACAGCTGCCCAAGTGTGCACAAAATCTAGGGTTTCCATGTGCCATCGCGCCGGAAACCTCTACCACGTACGCGGGGGGGTGTCAGGTATTCGAGTCGGGAGCGCCCGAGAGAGTCGAGAGACTGAACCTGTAGTACGGGTGCTCGAGTTGGGCTATATGTGACTCAGGTGAGCGTCCGGTTATATGCGAAGTCTTGGCACGGCATTGGCTTATGTGCGACGGTGATGGGTGCACTCATAGCATGCACACCGTGTTGGGCATGGCGCACGCCCCTTGATACCTGCACAATGGGCGAGTCACCGATGGAAGGCACGCGGGCGACCCTTGTTGGGTGCCCGGATGGAAGGGGTGACCATGTGCGGATGAGTTAGGATGCGGGCGGGTGTGCGACGTGTGGCGACGGGTGTAATCGGCGAAGTGTTGGAGCCGACCCATGGGTGCGATGGTGCACACGAAGGGACGCGGTGGTTCGTCGGAATGGGGTGTGTCGAGGTTATGTGGCAGGTCAGCCGGGCATGCATGTTGATGGAGCCGACCCTTGTTATCCCCGAGAGACACGGCCCTTGGGCGAAAGGATGCATATAAGTAAGAAGGATGGCATTCGACGAAGGGACATCGAACTCAGACTTCCACATCGCAGAACAAGTGCGAAGGAAGGAGTTGGGTGAAAACGGAAGGAAGAGAAGGACGTGGGTAAGAGGGCCGCACTGGCGGGTGGATTACAGAGGGCGAGTCATACTTGGTAGCGCAGATAGGCAGAGCGGGGCGGGTTACTGTCCGGGCAGGCAGGCCGCACTACATGCGGGTCACGCGCCCTCACTATGGATCGCACCGACGGGCAGAGTTTGGGCGCCGCGGAAAGGAAATTCGGGCGGACAGGTGCACAGTTCAGGTGTGGAGTTGTGTCGTGCAGGCCGCGGGCAGTGCAGCACAACCACACGACACGAGGTTGAGTATCTGGGATATATTATTGATGAATGGTGGGTGCATGTGGATATAGCCAAGATCCAATTGGCCAACCCCAAACACTCTAAGAGAGCTCCGCAACTCTCTGGGTCTTGCTGACATCTACCGTAAGTTTGTGTTATGGACACGAGACTTCTGATTTTCCACTTCTCTACAAAAGCCACTGAGAATTCAACAACACATACCAGACACACTTGGAGGGTCAGCAAGTTCCATATTTTCACCTCAAGGATGCACTGTGATGCCACCTGGGACACCTCTGTGTTCCTTCAAGCGAGCGTTACAAGATGATTTGGGAAGCACACTACAGTTGCGTCGTTAGGCATTTCAAGGTTGGGAAAATAGTGGAAGTACTACAAAAGTATTTATGGTAAGTTATATTCGCTGCATTGTTAAAAACACTTATTGGAAAATTGATTGCGTGTTGAAAGAATAATTGAAGATAAATTTATGGTAAGTTATTTTCGCTGCATTATTAAGAACACTTATTGGAAAATTGATTTGAGTGTTGAAGTAGGCGTAGACCGTGTACTCAAGTATTGGCACAAGGAAAAAGTACGGCAGTGCCGCACCCGCTTATGCGTGGTTGAAATACTGCCACTATGATAGGAGCGTGAAATGGGGTCTCCCAGTCCCTCCTCCACAAAAGTCGCCAAATTGCGGGGAACCTGGGGATTCCATGTCCTGCCTTGTCGAAAGCATCCCAAGTGCGGGAAATTTGGGGTTTCCATGTCTCGTCGCGATGGAAATCGCCCCAGGTGCATTAAACTTGGTGTACATCGAGTCTGCAACCTCACGTCAAGAGAAAGGCTCGGTCGGTCAAGAGAATGAAGGTTTCTTCATTGGTAAAGGATCTCGTTAAGGATCAAAGGCTGGAGTCTCTTCTAGAGCTATTCCACCATGGACTATCAAAAGTTGAAAGAAGGACACAGTGCCGGGGAACGAAGTGCCGAAGAAAGGAAGTGCAGAGAGGAGGAAGGACTCGACTTGTGCTGGGAGGATATCATTGTCAAGGGTCTAGGGCTTCGCAATGACCAATAAAAAGCTTCAATAAGAGAAATTTACGAAAGGGTTTTCCTCTCTGAGAGAGAGAGGTTTTTCCTTGGCAGAGAGCCAACATCTTGTGTTCTTGTTCTTATGTTTTTGGCACCAGTTTGATGAAAGTAAACACACATGCATTAATAAGAAGAGAAGAAGATTAAGATAACGCGATAGATTGTAAAAGAGCTTCACAAATTGTTATCAAGTCTAGAAGAATCCCGCTATACCCCCGGATTCTTCAACGCGGTATCGGAGCTAAGGTGACACATCAAGGAAAGGGAATCTCAAGAACATCCGCAAGGATGAAGCATCAAGCCAAGAAGTCTCAATCACATCGAGGACAAGAAGGTCTACCATATATCATTCATCATGGAAGACTACAAAGCAAGAAGAAACGCCTTGTATAAAGGCACCTACAAGAAGAACAAATCAAAGAGGGACCTACATCAAGCTACACCATCTTGAAAAATGAAAGGCAGTACGAGTCAAGTCATCAAGCAAGTCCATTTGAAGAAAGCAACTTGAACAACATAAAGATCTAATGAAGGAAAACCTTTAAGTCTTCAAGAAGAAAGAAAGTTCACTACATCTCAAACTCTATCAAGTAAGTATATGTCCCCTTCTGGGTATACCTCAGTGTCTTTTCGCAAGGAAAGTAACAAATTGTTTGGGACCACTACATGTCCAAATTCCAACGGTTTGGATGCCAAGAATATGGATGCTACAAAAGGGATTGTCATAAACTTAAGAAGGACAACAAAAACAAGAGAAAAAGGGAAGAAGCTCATGTAGCTCAAGAAGTGAAAGAAGACGACAGGAAGCAAAAGAAGGAAGATCCTCTTATGACTAAGTCAACCTCTTTGCTTAAAGTCTTCTTTCAAAGGGGGTAGAGGTCTCATTGGAGGTCCCATTTATGGGATTCAAGAGAGGATGATACACAGGCGAGAGCAGATGAAGCAAGAAAGGCTGCACCAATCGAGGAGAACTATCAAATAAAGCCGAGATGATAAAAGCATAATCAAGATGAGGTATGTATGCATCAAATTTTAGGCCATGTCATCATATATATTGATTGGGTCATGGGAAAAGTTCTAGAATCACGATCAAGGATAAAAGGATCTCTTTCTCCAACAACATTCTCGGAGGCATGTACTACAGTGGAGTAAAGGCCAACATGAAGAAGTGCTCTCATAAGGAGTATAAGGTGGTTGACTAATCAATCCAAGAAGAAGCAAATGAAGAAAGATATCA